>JAJOOS010006044.1:0-11177 GCA_029582725.1 Solanum chiquidenum | reverse complement strand
AATGCTTTCTTGGTAAAGAAAGTTTTAAATTCCTTATGGTTTTAGTGTCTATGCGATGAATGAATGCTAAGAGGCTTGTATTAGACCTCTTCGAGGTCTAGTACGCCGGTTACGACTAGGGGGTGCTCCCGGGTCGTGACATCACTACTTCTGAAAAAAAATAAAATATATCATCTATAAAGACAACCACAAACTGATCAAGATAAGGTTTGAATACTCGATTCATTAGATCCATGAATCCGCAGGGGCATTTGTTAATCTGAATGGCATCACCAAAAATTCATAGTGACTATATCGAGTTCTAAAAGCAGTTTTAGAAATATCTTTCTCTCTAACACGCAGTTGGTGATATCCAATCCTTAAATCAATCTTTGAGAATACTTTAGCACCTTTCAGTTGGTCAAACATATCATCGATCCTTGGTAGTGGATATTTATTCTTGATTGTTATTCTGTTTACCTCTCTATAGTCAATACAAAGCCTAAAAGTGCCATATTTCTTCTTTACGAATAAAATAGGGGCTCGCCAAGGAAAAACACTAGGTCGAATAAAACCTTTCTCATGAAGTTCTTGCGATTGAGATTTCCATTCTCTTAATTCAGGTGGAGCCATTCTATGAGGAGTGATAGAAATAGGGGTAGATCCAGGAATAAGCTCGATTGGAAATTCAACCTCTGTTTGCGGGGGTAACCCAGGAAGATTTTTTGGGAAAACTTCTGGGAAGTCACATACAACATGTATGTCCTTGATACAAGGACTCTCCAATTGTGTATCAACTATGTGAGGAAGGTGTCACAACCCGGAGCTACCCCCTAGGAGTGACACGGCGTACTTGAACCCGAAGTGGTCTCATACAAGCCCTTAACGTATCATCATTACATAAGACATAGAATAATGCGGAAAAATTAAAAAAAATACAATAGAAGTTCAACTTCCTTCATACATGAAAAATAGGAATATAGACTTGTCTCATTACAACATCTAAACATAGGAATATGAAAGTTGGGACTTAGCCCTTACATCAATAGAAAGTCTTACCAAATAAAGTACAACATAGTCTTTAACAAAGAAAGTAAGGTAGAACTAGAATCAATATCATCTCATCGTCGGACTTGAGGACTCACCAAAACTTGGAGGTAGCAACCCAAGTTTCTTGAAGAATGGACTAAATGCACCTCAATGGCCCGAACCTACACTCATAGGAGATGTAGAAGAGAAGGGGTTAGTACAAAAGCACTAAGTATGGAAACATGCATAAACATCCTTAAATATGCCAAAAAGGATATTTTTGTGTGTGTAAATCATGCATTTATCAAGTTAGAAGACCATTTATGCACATAAAGACATAATACAAGTCATAACAACATTATCACATAATATTTCATAACATAGTAGAACCATCACCTTAGCAACCCTACAAGCATACTTGTGGAATGTATAGTTGGCATCCCATTATACCAACTATACTAAGTATCCATTTAGAATCAAGTTAGTGACACATATCAGCTTTTGACCTCATCACAATCTATAATCATACATAAGGAATAATCATACTCATTACATATACATAAAGAGAGTCATACCATAACAACTATCCAATCAACATATATCATACCTTCATGTCTTACCAGAGCATAATGAACCAACCCACAATCCCTTTCAAAGCTTACTTGTGCAATATAAAACTGAAGTCACATACCCCCACTCCTACTAAGTACACTTATCAATAAATCACAAGTATAGTTCAAGTCATACTCATTATCTTATTACATAGGGAGAAGTGCATTAACCGACATACACCATGTGAGCAACATGGAATTCGGTGCCATATAACCCCACACCGAAAAAAGTGTCCTACTTGCCTAAGCTAGAACTAGACATATATAGCTATAATGTGGAGCCACTAGTTAATACCTATGTGGGCATATAGTTATGGGATAGGGAGATTGATTCTAGAAACCCGGTCTATTTTACTAGCGGGAGAGTTTTGATCTCATGAGAGCATATGTACAAGACCCGGCCTAAAACTAGCGGGAGAGTCTCTACCTCATTTGCCATATTCTCTCGGTTCTAAGCATTATTCTCCAACTTATACATAGTTAAGGTGAATTACAATTTCATATGTGAAGGAGTACATTACCCTTCATTCAACCCAACTCATGATGAAGCTCATTGATTCAACATGGTGAGAACTACCTTTCACCTTAGAATCACCATATAATCATCCAAGACAATTCATACATAATCATGTGTAGTATTAAAGGAAACTAGTCTTTCAACAATACCATAATTCACATATTAGTAATTGGACTTCACCATTCAAGTGGAACATAACTTCATACATAAATACATGAAAAGTAAGCACCTCCACCTTTCAAGTGGATCAATCGATTCATAAATAAGAATCTTAAACATAGAGTACTTTCATACTTTGCCTTCGAGGCTATACATCAAGATTCAACACTTACAATTTACCTTTCAAGGGTCATAGATCATGTCTTGCAATCAAACTTAGAATTACTACTTTAAGAATGAATCAAACAAGACTAATTGATTAAATTAACATAGATACTATTCTAAGTATTCATATTGCATGAACAAACCCATCTCAATTTCATAAAGTTGGGGTCATGGGGAAGCACATGGGTTCATAGGGAATTTCACAATAAAAACCCTCAATAAATATCAAATTCATCATAATATAGGATAATTAGCATAAATAAATCATTTTCAAGAAGAACCCATGACTAGAATCTAAACCCTAGTTTTTGAAGCAATTCCCAATTTTGAAAATTAGTGTTGAAGGGCATCATGGTTCCCATACCTTAATTGAAGTTTTTCCACAAAATTGGAGTGAAAACCTTGAAGCTTGAACCCTAATCTTGAAGCTTTTGGTGTTCTTCATTGGAGGAACTTGTAAAGAGAGAAATATTGGAGAAGAGATGGACTTTTATTTTGAAGTGGGTGTTTGTGAAAGTGATGAATTTTGGGGATATTTTAATATAAAATCCCTTATATAGTTATTTAGAAATAATATAAAATATACTCACTTTCTAATTTAACTTAAAAATAATATTTACGAAAACTCCCCTACACATATGGACTTAGCCAAAAAAAACTAAGGAAATGTTTAAGGAGGCATTTAACGTCCTTGAAGTGGTCCACTAGCCTTGGACCCTCCCTTGGACTTTTCCTTTGGCTTTTAAAGATAAGGCATATCAATGGGAGTATTCAAAAGGCCTATTTATACCATATATATATTTATTTAAAAATAATATATACTATACCCATTTAATTTGGACTAAAAGGAAATTACAAAATTACCCCTCTTTGCCTCTCTTGGATTGCCCAAATAAAACTAAGGCAATTACCAAGGGAGCTTTTAAGCCCCTTGAATTGATGTACCTTCCTTAAACCCTCCATTGGACTTGGATTTAGCTTTTTAAAGCTAAGGCATAAGTCTACAAGGAAGTAGACGACAGTGGACCCCTACATGCACACGTGCACTGCCTAGTGTACTAGGGTAGCCCCCACGCGTGGTGGTCCCCATTCGGTAGGGCCCTATTTTATCCTTATACCCTCACGTGTAAAGCCCCTAACAAAAAAAACGAAGTAATTGTTTAAGGGACCTTTTTAGGGTCGTGGAGTGCTTCAAGTCCCTTGAACCCGTGCGTGAACTGTCAACTTACCGAAAATGGCTAAGGCAAAGTTCACGGGGCCCTTCAAGGATAGTGGATTGTTTCACCTCCCTTGAACCCTACCTTGAAAATATACTTGGTCAAAATTTGGACTATTTTAAAAATCCACATTTATGCATAAACTTTTAAGATTCATACGTTAGACTCTAGTTTGACCTAGCATTTTCCGGAGTGTCACAATATCTCCCCCTTAGGAACATTCGTCCCCCAATGACACTCTAAACACTAATAGGGGAAATAAAGACTCAAGACTAGCAAGCCAACAAGCAAGAATCACAAGAATAATGCAAAATGCCAAGGAGGAAACATCAACTCCATTCTCAAAACATAACAATGCAACACAAGGAAGTAAGAACTACATCCACACCCCAATATGCACGAGATTCATCATTTCATATCATCTTAGGAGGAACTACCTTCTCCAACTCAAATGAGCTCAACATAATCATTAAAGAGCCAATATGACATTTGTATCAAAACATAACTAAGCATGTTCAATACAACATCTCATCAAGTCAAATACACCACCATCATACTAAAGTGCAAACCAACTATAAAAAACATATAAATCATGAAAACTCAAGATACATTAAACATGAATTCTCACAAGAACATGCACACATAAAGGAAATCATGAAAACCTCAACAATACACATGACTCCCACTTGACTAGAAACTAACAGGAACTACTAACCTCAACTTTTGCCAGGAGTAGAAGGAAAAATATGAGGATAACGGATTTCATATCGTCCTAGGCATCCCATGTAGCACTCTCAACTAAGTTATTCATCCATAAAACCTTAACGGAAGTTACCTCTTTATTCCTCAACATCATCACTTGTCGGTCCAAAATCTCAATCGGGACCTCTTCATAAGAAAGGTTCTCATTAACCCCTACACCTTCTAATGGAAGAATGGATACCGGATCACCAATGCACTTCTTGAGCATGGATACATGGAACACCGGGTCAACCGGGGCCAATTCACTAGGCAAGTTCAATTCATAAGCAACATTTCCAACACATTTCAAGATCTTACAAGGGCCCACATACCGGGGACTAAGATTCCCCTTTCTACCAAACCTAATTACCCCTTTCATAGGCGAGATCTTCAAGTAGACCCAATCACCTACCTCAAACTCTGGATCCCTCTTTCTATTATCGGCAAAGGACTTTTTCTGACTTTGAGCCGTCTTCAACCTATCTCTAATAATTCGAACTTTTTTGATGGCTTCACAAACTATCTCGGGACCAATTAGGGAAAATTCACCCACTTCAAACCAACAAACCGGTGACCTACACCTTCTTCCATATAGTACTTCAAACAGAGCCATACAAATACTTGAGTGGTAACTATTGTTGTAGGTGAACTCTATTAACTGTAAATGGTCATCCCAATTACCCTTGAAGTCATTAACACATGCCCTCAACATGTCCTCTAGAGTTTAAATGGTACATTCCGCTTGACCATCCGTTTGAGGATGAAAAGCGGTACTAAGCTTCACATTTGTACCAAGCCCATTTTGGAAAGCCTTCCAAAAGTGAGAAGTAAATTGAGTACCCCTATTTGCAATGATGGACAAAGGAACCCCATGCATCCTCACTATTTTCTTGATGTACAAATTTGCATTATCTTCCACCGAAAAGGAGACCTTAACGGGAATGAAATGGGCTGATTTGGTCATCCTATCCACAATGACCCAAATAAAATCATGTTGCCTTCGTGTACGAGGAAAGCCCACAATAAAGTCCGTATTGACATCCTCCCACTTCCAAGTAGAACTATCTATATGTTGGGACAAACCTCCCGACTTTTGATGTTCGGCTTTGACTTGTTGACAATTTTGACATTTGGCCACAAAACCCGCTATATCCTTCTTAGTGCCATTCCACCAATAGATCTCCCGTAAGTCACGGTACATCTTCGTGGCTTCCGGATGAATAGAATATCCCGAACCATGAGCCTCTTCTAAAATTTGCCCTCTTAAATCATCCACATCCGGAACACACAACCTACCTAGATACCTAAGCACCCCATCTCCCCCTTGGGAGAAAGCCTCAACGGAGTTGTTGAGACCCAATTCTTTCAATTCCATCAAAATAGGATCTAGGTGTTGCTTACACTTCACATAAACTACTATGGAGGATTCGAAACTATGATGAACCATAAAACCACCCTTTGGAGAATCAACTAGTTGGACACCTAACCGGGCCAACCTATGCACATCACAGCCTAACTCCTTTTTCTCATCTTCAACATGGGCCACACTACCCATGGAGATTCGACTTAAAGCATCTTCAACCACATTGGCCTTGTCGGGGTGGTAAAGGACACTCATATCGTAGTCTTTTAAAAGCTTTAACCATCTTCTTTGTCGGAGATTCAAGTCGTTTTGGCTAAATACATATGGAAGACTCTTGTGATCAATAAACACATCTACATGCACCCCATAAAGGTAATGTCTCCAAATTTTCAAAGCAAATACTACAGCTGCTAATTCAAGATCATGGGTCGGATAATTCTTTTCATGGACCTTGAGTTGCCTTGAAGCATAGGCAATCACTTTACCATGTTGCATGAGGACACAACCCAAACCTACTCGAGTAGCGTCACAATATACTACAAAACCATATGTACCATCCGGTAAGGTCAACACTGGAGCGGAGGTGAGTCTATCCTTCAATTCTTGAAAGCTTTTCTTACAAGCTTCCGACCACACAAACTTTACTTTCCTTTGAGTTATGGCCGTCAATGGATAAATAATGGAGGAAAAATGCTCCACAAATCTCCTATAATAGCCGGCTAATCCCAGAAATCTTCAAATACTAGTAGGAGTTAGAGGCCTAGGCCAACCCTTGACCACCTCCATTTTCTTCAGATCTACCTCAATACCCATGCGTGACACAATATGCCCAAGGAAATTAACCGACTTAAGCTAAAACTCAAATTTACTAAACTTAGCATATAATTAGTGATCTTTGAGGACTTGCAACACAATTCTCAAGTGGTTCATATGATCATCCTCACTTCTTGAATATACCAAAATGTCGTCAATAAAGACAATCATAAAAGTATCAAGGAATTGCATAAACACTCTATTCATTAGATCCATGAACGCCGCCGGGATATTTGTTAGGCCAAAAGACATCATAAGGAACTCATAGTGACCATATCTAGTTTGGAAATCCATTTTAGGAATGTCAACCCCTCTCACCCTAAGTTGATGGTAACGTGAACGAAGGTCTATTTTGGAGAAGTAGTTAACCCCTTGTAATTGATCAAACAAATCATCAATTCTAGGAAGTGGATACTTATTCTTTATAGATAAAATTACCACGAATCAACTTGGTTTCTCTCAAACACCGAGTTGTCGCTTTTAAGCACAACCTCTGCCTTAGCCCATTCACTCTCTCGAGTTGAATGTATGGGAAAAGGCCTAGGATTCAGTCTCTCGAGCTGAACCCATTACGACCCAATAACCATCGGCTATCGATTTAGTAATCTTAGTTTTAAAACCTCTTTATCGTCATTCGAGGATGAATATTCCCAAGGGGGAGATAATGTAACACCCCGGAAACTAGTAGGATAAAATAGAGCTTGACATTAGCGTTAGAGTCGTAAACGTACCTCCCCGTACCTAAAAATATAGGGTTACATGTTAGAACATAAAGGTACGACCCCCAAGGACGAACTATGGGTCCTTCAGGAGAACCCTTAAAAGGCTGCCTGGGCAGTGACCCATGAGGGCAACCCACTCCCCGTAGGTTCTCCCACGCCTCGTGGGTGAGAAGCCTGTAGGTCAATGCCCCAACAACCAAGTCCTAGAATCCCTACCACTTTTCACAAGCATGCGTGGTGGGTCCTACTATGGTCCGTCAGTGGTGGGCGTGGATGGGGCTTGGAAACTGCCTTTTGGCAGTTACACTTAGGGGCACTTTGGGGTTTTCCATTTTTAATTAATATTAAGTGACGTCATTTATATTAAATTAGACTAATTATATAAGGTTTTTAAGTCACTAAATTAAGTCATCTTTCTCATAATTCCAAATCCCAAAAGAAAGACCCAAACCCTCTCCAAAAAATCATCTCTCTAGAACTCCAAAGAAGAAGAACAAGGAAGGTGAATCTAGGATTGAAAGAACAAGCGTTTATACTAAATTTAGTTGGAATTTATAGCCATGGTATGGTAGCTCTTCATCCATGCAACCCCTTCAAAACCTCCAATTTCAAAGCTAGAAATCCCAAAAGTTAGGGTTTGACTTCAATCTCATGGATTCCTTTCAATTTTGTTCTTAATGTTCCAATTATGTTTTATTATGGATATATAATGATTTTGTATGGTTTTAAGTTGAATTCCCCAATAATTTGGATCTCAAAGTGCGGGTGTTGATTGATTCATGGAATATAGTAGAATTCTTCATATAGTAACTACATGAATTATGTTATCACCCATATCTAATGTAGTTACTCTCTATGGTTCTTCAAAGGCAATGTATGGGAATTATACATGACCATGAGGGTTGTGTATTTGCTTTAAGAGCACTTTGTGAGTAAAGTGAATGTGATTATGATCTAGTTGTTGTTGTGTTGGAAGGTTATCCTCATATACACACTTATGTATTAATATGATATAATGTGAAAGGTTTTTTCACAATATGATGATTCTAATGTTGAAAGTCTATTCTCACCTATTAAATCTATAAGCTATCTTATGAATTATGTTGCATTGAGTGTTAAAACATTCTTCCACAAATATGAACTTAAGTCAAGACTTAATATGAAGTCAATGGGAATTATGCTTAGCACCGAGTGCATATTGAATATGAGATGAAAACTTTTATTCTAGTTGAGTCCGACTTTTAAAATGGGTTCCTTCTACGCTAGTTGAGCCCAGGTTCCCAAAGTATGTATCTCGTGAGATGGAAACCTTCTACGTTAGTCAAGTCCGGATTTCTAGTAGCAATCTACTTATCCTATAAATTATGTGCCTCCATAGGTCTTTAGCTAGTGTTTCCACCTAAAAGCTAGCAAATCATGGTCTGACCTTAGGCAAGTAGGACAACCATTTTCGGTGCGTGTAACACCAGATTTCATGTTTACCTCACATGGTCTATGTCGGTTTAGGTCTTATTCCCACTATGACAAAATATGAATAAGAACATGAATTATGAACTATGATTACTCAAGAAGCTTTACTTACCATGGGTGGGATTATGGGATCTTATTCATGTTTTGCAGAAGTATGCTTTGAGGGTATTTACGGTATGTTTCCGCTATGTTATGATGATCTATATGTTGAATATGCTTATGACTTATGCTTTTAAACGAATCTTCATGATGATCCTTAAACTTGGTAAAGTGCATGCTTTTCAACAAAAATGTCCTTTTTAGCATGTTTCCGTGATTTTATGCATGGCTATCATACTTAGTGCATTTTTGTACTAACCCATATTTTCTAACATTTTCCCCAAGTGTAGGGTCCGGTTGTCAAGGTGGTCCCCAATGTTGCTAGAACTTGGCATTGTTCATTTCTCCTTGCTTGTTTGTGAGTCGTCATGGTTTCAGGACGTATATTATCATTATAGTTTCATTCTTGTATTTCCCTTTTCAAATTATTTTGTATGGGCTGTGAACCTATTTGATTCAAGTACTATAATAGATGGCTAATTGAGATAAGTCTAGACTTCCGCTTTCGTTTATGAAAATTTTGGACTTGAAATGTGTTTTTAATCTTATTGTTCTAATGCTTTATGTTATGATATGCTAAGTGGCTTACATTAGGCCTTTCGGAGTTCTATGTGCCTTGTTGCATCTAGGGGTACCCTTGGGTCGTGACAGTTGGTTACGTGGTTTATGAGAACTTTGGAGTTATCTGAATTCATCCCCATATCGATGCTCAATACTACTTCCAAAATATAACTTAGCTCATTTGTTTAAAAATATTTTTTCATCCACAAACTTTGAGATTATTACTCAAAAGTTTTCCATTAAAAGAGATAGTACTCAAAATCCTCATGAACACATTTGGAAATCGATGGTTCCTCTCATTTTAAATGTAAAAACATTTACTCTTGGGAATACTTAGTTCACATATATTCATTTTGAAAAATGGAACTCAACTTTCCTCTTCCGCATACTCAAGTACTAAAGTACTCAAGTATTAAAAGAGACTATAAATAATTGTAAAAGACTTCTCAAAATACTGTTCATGTCGAATTATGGACGTGATCGACTCAATTCAAAGTTTTAAATAACCATATATAGAACTCAATACTCATAACTCAACAACTACAGAACTCAAGGACTCAATGATATTACTCATCACAAGACTGCTCGACTCATGTGGTCCATGCGAAATTATGGACATGAACAACTCAACTTAAGGACCTTAATGGGTAACATGTAGTAGTCCCATAATTAGGAATATAATCTCAAAAGGGTTAGGAACTCAATACTCAAGAACTTACAACTGGAAGATACTACTCCTCTCGAAGATAGTCAAATTATGGAGTTCATACAGAATTTATGGGCATGAATGTCTCGACTCAGGGGTCTAAGTAACAATTTAGAAATTGTGTGTACGAATCATCTCATCGTCATGCTTACTTCCTGAAATCTTAGTTCTAGTCGATAGTTTATCTCAAGGGATTTATAATTTAACTCATAGACTTTCTTAAACTCTACTCTTAAGTTTCTCTTGAATTTGAAATATGAATTATGAATTCAAGAGTTATAAAATATGATATGAAGGATCTCGTGATGATTAAATATAGTTTAGAGTACTTAGAATCAAAAGAGAAACCTCGGGTGTCTCCCCCTGTCTTCTCTCGCAAGAAGTGACTTTGGCAGTCAGATCATCAATCGTGGTTCTAAGAGGGGTAAATGCAGTCAAGATGACACTGTCAATCATCCCTGGGATATATATCTCCAATCGCATCACCCTCACATCCGATTAATAGGCTAGCCGCCCCATCTTAAGGATCATGGCATAAGTGACCCTGGTAGGCTGAGAGAAAGAAGAGGCACCTGGGGTCTGAGAAGAAGAGGCAGGTATACCTGAAGACTACGAGGCTGGAGTAGACGAAGGTTCTTCTGCTAGTAATGTGTCGAGATCGACCTCTAGAGAAGTATCTGTTGGAGCTTCTATCCTTCCCTCAGCCTTCTCTGGTGTGAACTCGGCCTCTATATGCCATATATCGGTGGAGGAAGATGGGGTGACCTCTACATCACTAGCAGGATCCTGGGGGACTCCGACGTGCCGGCATAACTCAGTGATCAGAACAGGAAAAGGTAGAGACGTCTGTGTCTGTTTAGCTCTCATAGCCATTTCCTGTGAAACTAGCAGTCCCAAGTCGATCCGCCTCCTAGCCATGATAGAACTAAGGCAAGCCGCCTTAGGATGACATAGGATGGAATCGTTCTGGGATGGTATGATAGTGCTGCTGATGAAGCCAAACCAGTACCGGGAGGCAATGTTCA
>JAJOOS010006043.1:0-21701 GCA_029582725.1 Solanum chiquidenum | reverse complement strand
AGATGTGATTGAGACTTATGTATTTTGGAACCTTCATGAACCCCAACCTGGACAGGTATTGGATAAAATTTTGTCATCAATATTTTTTTTCGAATCATACGTGTACGCAAAATACTTTGTGCATTGATTATTTTTTTTTGTTTTTCATGTGATGTCAAGTATGATTTTAGTGGAAGACGTGACATAGTAGCATTTATAAAGCAAATTCAAGCACAAGGTCTCTATGCTTGTCTTCGTATTGGACCCTATATCGAGGCTGAATGGACTTATGGGTAATAAAAATAAATAAAACACTACAAGTATTAATATTTTTGCGAAAAGGGTTCGAAATATATATGAATTTTGATCAAAATTGTCGTAACAATCCCAAACTTTGGACAGGACCTATTACCTGTGCACTATTTAATATTGTATTTTAAATATATATATATATATATATATATATATATATAAGTGTATATATATATATATATAAGTGTCCAGCTGGACCTGCACTATTTAATAGTGTATTTTAAATATATATATCTCTCTCTATATATATAGTGTCCAGCTGAACAAGTTACTATTTATAATGTAGAGGTAATGGTCCTGCCTAAAGTTTGGAATGGTTACATCAATTTTGGTCAAAGTCTGAATATATTTTAGATCTTTTTTCCATTTTTTTTTTGTTAATCCAAAAAAATATTCACTGTTATATTTTGATCTCTTTTCATTGTATTTGGCTAAGTTTTTGTTGAATTTTTAGGGGCTTCCCATTTTGGTTACATGATGTTCCTGGCATTGTTTATCGATCTGATAACGAACCATTTAAGGTACGTAAATACGTAATAATACCTTTGCTTTCAATTTTTTTGGTTGGGTAATGTCAATATCCTGCCTATAGCAAGCCCATGAGGATCAGAGGTTGCGTATCCCGGGTCGGAGTCATGATCAAACATGATGTTTGCTTGGATCTAGTTAAGAAATAAAGTTATGTATTTGTTATGAGCTATAACTTTTGGCACGATGGTAAGTGTTTGATCTTAACAAGTGTCAAGTGGTATCGAAGCTAAGGTTGTGGGTCCTTGTTGCAAGAGCAACATTCTGCATGAGGCAGGTGTAGGGAGGAGGATTGTTTGTTTGGTGGATTTAGTTAAGAAATAAAGTTTTGACGTGATAGTAAGCTCTTGATCCTACTAGTATTACTGTTAAATTTGCGATTCGACCACTTTTTTTATATATTTATTTTTGAAAAAAATGACAAATATACCCCCGAACTATCGTAAATGGTATGCAAATATCTTCCGTCATACTTTTGGGACATTGGTGCCCTTGCCGTCCAAAAACTAGAGCATATATACCCTTTATACTAACGGACATACACATGTCACAATCTTATCCATCGACCCGACATTTATTAAATATCAGATCGACGAATAAGATTGTGCCACATGTCCTTATTTAATCTTCCGTTAGAGTGAAGGGCATATATGCTCTAGTTTTTGGACGGTAGGAGCACCAATGCCCCAAAAATATGACGAAAAGTATCTGCATATCATTTACGATAGTTCGGAGTATATGTTTCCTTTTTCCCTTTATTTTTTGGTTGGAATTGGTAAGAAAATTAACTTTTTTCTCTTTTTTTTGCACAGTTTTACATGCAAAACTTCACAACAAAGATAGTGAACTTGATGAAGTCAGAAGGGTTATATGCGTCACAAGGAGGTCCAATTATACTCTCACAGGTTAAATAACATGTTAATTACTTGTCACGTCTTGCTTCACGAGATCTAATTTGAATAATCTTTAACTTATACAGATAGAAAACGAATATCAAAATAAAGAGAAATCATTCGGAGAAAAAGGACCCCCTTATGTTCTTTGGGCAGCAAAAATGGCTGTGGAACTTGAGACTGGTGTACCTTGGATCATGTGTAAACAAGATGATGCTCCTGATCCTATTGTATGTTCCATTTTCGATTCTTATTTTTATCGTAACAGGTAAACTGTTTTATTTTTTAAGATCCTAGTCTCACGTAACATGTCCTCATAAGGTAAAATAATTACATGATTGCAGTGTATGGAGATTAAACTCGTTATTTATTCATGATGAGTGTTTGCATCACTAATTTAAAATATGTTTTTTGTGTGTAGATTAACACATGCAATGGAAGGACTTGTGGAGAAACATTTAAAGGGCCTAATTCACCAAATAAGCCTTCAATTTGGACAGAAAACTGGACTAGCTTGTAAGAATTTTCAAACTCTATAAAATTTAACCACTTCAAGCCAAAATTACACAAGTATTTTATCGAGTTGAGGTGTTTAACTTACTTTTTGGGGACGAAAAAGTGGTTTTGAATAAGTAGTACAAGTCGAAAAGAGCAAAAAAAAATTCCACTTTTGAAGCCTTGGTAAAGCACGAATTCCTAATCCAATATTGTATAAACTAATTTTCAAATTAATTAGTCAGACACAAACGAAGGTATTTTTAAAAAAAAATATTTTTCAAAATAAGTGGATTTCAAATGTTTTGACTAAATACACTATTATTCATAACTAATTTTATTTTTTTTAATTTGTAGCTATCAAGTGTATGGGGAAAATGCAATATACAGATCAGCAGAAGAAATGGCCTATCAGGTTGCTCTATTTATTGCTAGGAAGAATGGGACCTACATAAACTATTACATGGTAAATTTTCATGATAAAATATTTTTGATCTTATTAATTTTATATTACTACTTGTTAGTCATATAAAGTCAATATCAACTTATTTGAAATCGAGACGTTTTCGTGGTGCGCTTTTTCATGAGCAGTATCATGGAGGAACAAATTTTGGTAGAAGTGCTGCAGAATTTATGATTACAAGTTATTATGATCAGGCCCCACTTGACGAGTACGGTAAGCTATCTTAAAACTAATTAAATTTAAGTTACATACACCAGCACTCTTCACGCTAGGTGAATTTTACCTTGTAATTGTAGATTACTTACCATTTGTATCGAATCACGTATTACTAATATTGTGTGAATTGTCTGTGCATAGAACGTAAACTCATTTGTTATGCAGGTCTAATCAGTCAACCAAAATGGGGTCATTTCAAGGAATTACATGCAGCAGTAAAGTTATGCTCTGAGACCATACTTTCTACTTTTCCCACAATGCATTCTTTAGGTCCACTACAAGAGGTAATACATTACACAATCCTGTTTAGTTGGTCGGATTTACTGTTTACTTTTTTTTCTTTCTAATATACATAAATTATACATTAGGCTTATGTATACGGCGAAGATTCAGGAACTAAATGCTCAGCATTCCTGGTGAACACAGATCATAGTTATAGAAATATAACAGTACAATTCCGGAATTTGACATATCAATTACCTCCAAAATCTATAAGCATATTGCCTGACTGCAAAACTGTAGTCTTCAATACAGCTAAGGTAGATTCATTTTGAAACTCAACTTTTGAATGAATTTTCACTATAACAGTTAAGTAACAGTACAGTTTTCATGTGTTATATTGTTAGGTGAGTACACAATTCAACACGAGAACTCCGACTACAGTATTCAAGTTTGATAGAGCTGAGAAATGGGAACAATTCCATGAGATAATTCCGCGATTTGATGCAACAACAGTTAGATCACAAACATTGTTGGAGCAAACAAATACTACAAAAGATGTCTCTGATTATCTTTGGTACACTGCTAGGTAATCAAAATTCAAATAACTATATGTCAGTTAACTTGCTTCAGTATGATTGATTTTCGTATCAAATTAACCAAAATCTCTTCATATATTATTAAAACTCTCAATAAATTCTTCTAATTTAAGCCAAAATTGATGTGATATATAGTTTGGAGCAGGAATCAGAAGAGCAGCAAGTTAAACTAAGTGTGAAGTCATTAGGACATGCTTTACATGCCTTTGTTAATGGACATCTTGTGGGTGAGCACTTTTCGATAATAATTACTCTCTCTGTCCCAATTTATATGACTTACTTTCCTTTTTAGTCAGTCCAAAAAAAAATGACACATTTCTATATTAAGTAACAATTTCACTATAAAATGTCTATTTTACCCTTAATGAAATGATTTACAGCCACACAAATTTCTATCATTCATTTTGGACTACAAATTTTAAAAGTCTTCATTTCTTTCTTAAACTCCGTGCCGAGTCAAACTACATCATATAAAATGGGACGGAGAGTATTAATTTCACTTGGTATGTTGTTGTTATGGTTATCGACTTGTTAATTGTCATGTTATTTTTGTAGGTTATGGTCATGGACAATTTAGAAAAACATCATTTTTAGTAGAAAGCACTGTTTCTCTAAATAAAGGGAAAAACGAAATCTCATTTCTTAGTGCAACAGTTGGTTTACCGGTATGTACTTTAATCTTTAATTTTATTTTTCTCAAGAAAATATTCACCAAACCAAAAATAGATAACGAATTTATTCTTCTTTTACTATATATGCAGAATTCAGGGGCATTTCTTGAGCGTAGGTCTCTAGGTGTAAATTCAGTTATGATTCAAATCGACAATCAAGGCCTAAAAAACTTCACTGATTTTTCATGGGGTTATCAGGTAATAACCACGCTGAATTTAACTTATATACACTGACTTATAGTGTAAACAATATTTTACACTATTAGATAATTATAAATAAACATCCATGACTTGGGACTTAAAATAGAGGATCTCTGATTTTAACTTTCAAGTGAATCCTAATTAGTAACTAATTTCATAACCTATATTGAGAGAGTTTAGATTTTATTTTAATTACATGATGTTTTTAAGGTTGGATTATTAGGGGAAAAGTTACAAATGTACTCATCAGAACGTACAAAGAGTGCTAATTGGAGCAGATTAGACTCTTCTAAACAACAACTTACATGGTACAAGGTAAGTAAATGTACTTATACATATAATTATGTATTTCTATAAACTTTATATTTGTTGTTTAACTCGACATGAAATTATACAGTCCATTTTCGATGCACCAAAAGGCGATGATCCTGTTACTCTAAATCTTGGATCCATGGGGAAAGGTGAAGCTTGGGTTAATGGCCAAAGTATTGGAAGATTTTGGCTCTCCTTTCACACACCTCAAGGCGTCCCTTCACAAATTTGGTATGTACTAATATATATACACGTCATCAGTACAATTTAACTGGTTATAACAGGTTATTAATCTATGGTTACTATGTAACACTTACTATGTACAATATTATACATATTAATTATTACATCGAACTTAAACTCAATTAAAGAAGTGTCAATAATGTTACAAATGTGTATGTATTTATAGGTACAATGTTCCAAGGTCATTTCTCAAACCTAAAGACAATGTATTGGTGTTATTTGAGGAGGAAATGGGCAATCCTCTTGGCATCACCATTGACACAATTTCAATCACCAAAGTATGCGCGCACGCCACAAGTTCGAATCCACCACCAGTAAACTCTTGGAGAAAACATGGTAGAATTAGACCTAAAGTGCAACTTAGTTGTCCTCCAAGAAGAAAAATTTCCAAGATTTTGTTTGCAAGCTTTGGAAATCCAATTGGTGATTGTGATGGTTATGACATTGGACTATGTCACTCCTCTAACTCTAAAGCCATTGTGGAAAAGGTACATTATATTCTTTACCCGTTTCTAAGGGTTGTAAAATTAGCTCATGAAAATATGACTGGTTAACTCGTTTTAATTTGAATTGTGTAGGCTTGTTTAGGGAAGAGCAAATGTACCATTGCTCATTCAAGTAAGAAGTTTGGTGGTGATCCATGTCCTGGAAATTCTAAGTCTTTGTTGGTTGATGTTCAATGTAAATGAAACCATCATGATATATATGCTTTGTTCATTAACAATGGAATATTTATAAAAATTAATTAAAGTAAGGTATAGAGTACATTCATTGTTATGTATGTGTACATTTTATATAATTACAAGTTGAATTTGTTCTTTAGACGAAAATATCAAATTTGGAGAATGATTTTTGAAATTAATTCATTATATTTCAATATGTTATCATATTAAGTAATTAACTAGCTATTTTGAAGTGTTGTATAATGTTTTTAGTACAGAATATAAAAATTCAAGTAAGATTTACTCTCTTGGAGCTTTGAATAACTACTTTTATGTGATAAAAGTTAGTATAAAAAGTTATTTTTATTTGATAACATTTAAAGTTTAATGACTTTATGTGACAAAAATAAAATTATGTAATAAACTTTTTTGAATGTCTTTTATATGACAAATACTAAACAAAATAAAATTCAAACAATTTACAACTAAAAAGAAGAAAATTGAGTCCAAGAGACAAAAAAATTTGAAATTGTGTTGGCGGTAGTGATGAGAGTCCTTTATACTGTTAATTGGTTGACCAAAAGATCCATCAAAAACATC
This sequence comes from Solanum chiquidenum, assembly GCA_029582725.1. Taxonomy (NCBI): domain Eukaryota; kingdom Viridiplantae; phylum Streptophyta; class Magnoliopsida; order Solanales; family Solanaceae; genus Solanum; species Solanum chiquidenum. Next base: position 15,308 of record JAJOOS010006043.1, on the reverse strand, counting down.
GTTGTTGTACCGTGAAGAGACTGTTTCACCCTTAATCATAAGTCTCGAGTTTGAACCTGGAGACGAAGAAAATTTTGTTGGGAGCACATGAGTTGTTGCGTAGTGATGAGATTGCTTCATCCTTAATCAGAAGTCTCGAATTTGAACCTAGAAATGGAGAAAATCTTATTAGGAGCGTCATCTCTAAATAATTCATGTAGTAAGTTATACAAATTTAATCGAAGTTTCAAAATGAACCCAGATCATTTTTAAAAAAAATTCCATAAAAAATAATACCAAGGTTACTTTTCAAATGTCAGGCTTTACCACAAAAACAAAAATGTAATGTCTTCATGTGACAAGTTTTGTCACTTTATCTTCTGTTACATGCATGTTAGTGGACTCACACTGTCAAGGGGAGGTGGGGGACAGTGACTACTGAGATTTTTTCTCATATATAATAAAAAAATTTGGATTCAAATTTTAAAAATAAATTTTTTTCTTAATAATCTCTATACCAATTTCTCATCCCCATGATGTAGGACTTTTTAATCCTCCTCCACATATTCAGACTTCAACTCGAACGTGAATACTTATAAATGGCGGACCAACATTGGTGAATAACAATTGGTTCATACCCAACATTAGTGAACAACAATTGGAATGACACTGACTCTGATATCATACCTTAAAAACTAGCTTATGAAGGGAGATTTGTCCAAAATCTCCGTATTATAAGTTAAAGTGATAAAAACACTTAATCATCAATTTGTTGACTCTAGGACTAGTAGTTGGGTCATGAAATTTGCCCACACATGTTCCACGGAAATATCATTATGGTTTTTTAGTACAACCTCTCTTTCTTTCTTTTTTAAAATTAAAAGTAAGTTTTAAGAGAGGATTTTTTAATTTGAAGTATAAAAGATGAGAAAGGGACACAATAATTTCATTGAGTATACTTCACATGTAATATATAGTCCCACTTCTAACTTGCCTTTCCCTCTTTTCATACTCATATTTGTTTTTCTTAACTTTAATTTCACTCCTCCTTTTTGCTTCCAAACTTATATGTATATATACATTGTTGATACAATAAAAATCAGCTAGTGTCGTGTTACGTTACACGGCTACGAGACGATGGAAATATCGTGGTCGGTAGCCGTGGCATTACTGGTGGTGATGATGGTGGTGGTGTCTACCGGTGGATCAAATGTGAGTTATGATGGAAGATCATTGATGATAGATGGAGAAAGGAAGATGTTATTTTCTGGTTCTATTCATTATCCTAGAAGCACTCCTGATGTATGTATTTTTTTTTCCCCTCTCTCTTTGTTACTGTATCGAGCTATATAATTCGATCAAATTTATTTATCAATATGATCTAAATGTACAAGTTTTCGTCAAATTACCGTAAAAAAAATTGTTTGTTGGAAATGTTTTCAATTAACTTTACACCAGTTGGAGTTTCATGTTTTTTAGTACTTAGTTAATTTGCACAAATTGAGTGTATAAAATATCCTTACAGTACTTACATATATTACTGAAATCCTATAAACATAATTAAATGTGTAGTTACTTATAATATTTTAAGTTATATATATTATTAAATCATTTGAAGAATAATTATAGACAAATCTTTCTAAAATGTGAGATTTGAAATTCTGAAATAAAATATAGTAATATCTATTAATGATAAGGTACAAGTATCCCCAGGCTATGGTCGAAATCTCAGAAACAGTACACCTTCACTAAATTAAGGTCCTATTGCCCCCAGAACCCTTTTTTTAAAAAGATTTTGTACACAATTTTAGCTTACGTGACATTCAAACATCTCCAATGCGCATCAACTGCGTGGAGTCTCGCAGTATGCCACGTAAGCCAAAAGGTGTATAAATTACAAAACAAATGAGTTCAGGTGTAATAGGACTTTAGTTTAATTTAAGATGTGTCTCTAGAATTGTTGTTGTGTCTTTTCCCTATCTATTACAAGAAGTAAAAATGATGTAACAATATGGAAAATATTTAAGCTCTTTATATTACTTAAACTCTACCTACAATATAGTAACATATATAGGTGTACTTAATTTGACATATGATACCGCAAAAAGTGGATTTCCTAACAACATCTAAGAAAGGGTCTTTTAAGTTAAATTAACACCTAATTATTTACTTAGAGATTGATTCTTTCTTGTCAAAGTTTTTTTAATTGAGCTCGTCATATCAAACTTACCTGGTGTAATTTATATTTTCTAGATGTGAGTTTATCTGGTGCACATTCAAAAAGTATCAGTTGCATTTTCACAAGGTTTAAAAAAACATTTTAATATTTTTTTGAGAGAATAAATAAAGATCATCCTTTTTTTGAACAAGACATTAATTAGTAGTTGACAATTTGTAATTTGTAGCCATGTGCGTAGGGATTAATATATGAAAATATAGGTGAGCAAATTAACTAGTCGATAAGGTTTGTTAGGATTAAGACTTTGATTGGACATTGCATCAAAATCAAATTTTATCTAGGTTCTTTCAACTTTCTTTTGTCTGGTTTCTATAAAATATTATTAGTACTACATTAATCAAGATGTTACCTATTCCTAGTTTAAAGTTCTCATCACCTACATTTTCCTATGTGGTGTTTATCTTTCTTTTTTTACTGTTCGATGTCCAGTATCCACAATAGAGCCCGACTAAATTCAGATTCACGCTATGAAGTCTCACATTGAGATAAAGTGCTTCCTAACAAAAGTGACTCCGTACTCTGATTAAGGATGAAAGAGTTACCACCCCACCACAACCCTTATTGATCTATGTAATATTGTTTATCACTTCTCCCTTAAAATGTGAGTGTTAATTCAAATTATAGACAGTACTAAACTGAATTTTACCATCACTAACATTACTTCTGCTTCCCTTACATTATTATTCATTTGTTAACAACAACATACTATTGTAATTCCACAAGTGGAATCTGGAAAAAATAAAATGTACGCAAATCTTATCTCTACCTCGAAGAGGTAAAAAAATTATTTTCAAAAGACCATCGGCTCAAGCCCAGCCAGCAAGAGTGTTAACATTTGTTTGAATATTGTGTATTTGACATCTTGCATTACTATATTGTTTTTGGCTTGAAAAGAGTTTTTTTTTTCCTCTCTATTTTATTTTTATTTTGGCTCTCTTTTCAAACCATTATTTTATTTCTTATAGATGTGGCCATCTCTAATATCAAAAGCTAAAGAAGGTGGAATAGATGTGATTGAAACTTATGTATTTTGGAACCTTCATGAACCCCAACCTGGACAGGTATTGGATAAAATGTTGTCATCAATATTATTATTTTTCAAATTTTATGTGAACGCTAAATACTTTACGCATCGAATCAGTATGATTTTAGTGGAAGACGTGACATAGTAGCATTTATAAAGCAAATTCAAGCACAAGGTCTCTATGCTTGCCTTCGTATTGGGCCCTATATTGAGGGTGAATGGACTTATGGGTAATTTTACATGCTTCAATTTTATGCTATTTTGCATCCTTGGTCCAAAATATTATCTATATTTAACTTTTGACCCCTCAATTTTATTTTATTTTTGGGCAAATTAACTAAACTATATTGTGATTTTTGATGTTTATAGAGGTTTTCCTTTTTGGTTACATGATGTCCCTGGCGTTGTTTTCCGCTCAAATAATGAACCCTTTAAGGTAATATCTTCCTCCCATTCCATGTATCGTATCGTATCGTATCATATCATTTTACGATTTCAAAAATGATAAATAGTTCATCGATAATGACCAAGTGTAAATTGTGTGTTCAACAGTTTTACATGCAAAATTTCACTACAAAAATAGTGAACCTAATGAAATCAGAAGGATTATATGCTTCACAAGGAGGTCCAATTATACTATCGCAGGTGAAATTTAACATTAATCTTTTAGATGATACGATTAATGCAAAAAAAAAAGAAAATGTACGTATATTGTCAGTGTATAAAAGTTGATTTTTTTTTTGTATACATGCAGATAGAGAATGAATATCAAAATGTAGAAAAAGCATTTGGAGAAGATGGTCCTCCTTACGTCTCGTGGGCGGCGGAGATGGCTGTTGGACTTCAAACTGGTGTTCCATGGTGCATGTGCAAGCAAGATGATGCTCCAGATCCTGTTGTAAGTTAACTTTCTTCACTCTGAGACTAATTGATTTACTTTATTTATGACATTTTCCTAGACATGCTACAGATTAATGCATGCAATGGGTTGAGATGTGGAGAAACATTTACAGGGCCTAATTCACCAAACAAGCCATCTATCTGGACTGAGAACTGGACAAGCTTGTAAGCTATTATATATATACGATCACTATGAGTCAGACTCAATAGAATTTGATCAATCCTATTTTCTGTCGTTAAGGTATGCAACAGTTGAAGTTGCTAAGAGATTTTCATTTTTTTGTGTGTTAAAAGCTATCAAGTGTATGGTCAGAATGCAACACTAAGATCAGCAGAAGACATGGCATATCATGTTGCTCTCTTCATTGCAAGGAAGAATGGAACCTTCATCAACTATTATATGGTAAATTTCACACCTACTAACTCGAAAAAAGAAGAAAGTATCGTTAAATATAAGACGAAGAAAAAAAACTTACCTCAGACCGGATAGAGCCAGCATACTTCACTACCAAGTCCAGTGTATCAAATTTTAGCTGCTTTATCATCCATCGTCTAACAAGGTTCTCTGGATGGCTGCATTATCAGTATCATGGAGGAACTAATTTTGGAAGAACTGCTGCGGAATATATGATAACAAGTTACTATGACCAAGCTCCATTAGATGAGTATGGTAAGGAATACACAAGTTTTACTCGTGCTTCCAGTGGTTTCACTAGCTTTGATTGAGAATTCTACGACAGGTTTAATTAGACAACCAAAATGGGGACATCTGAAAGAGTTACATGAAGCGGTGAAGTTATGTTCAGAGACCATACTTTCTGTATTCCCTTACATGCAGTCCTTAGGTGAACAACAAGAGGTAAATATCCACCGAGTTCACGAGTAACCCTCATTTCAAGGCCCAACTTTTCTCTCTTTCTTACAAAAATAATTTCAATCTCAAAGCTTACAAGCACTATACAAACCAGGCTTATGTATTCAGTGGAGATTCTGGAGCTTGTGCAGCATTTCTAGTCAACATGGATAACACAAAAAGTGTAGTAGTGCAATTTCAGAATTCATCATACGAATTACCTCGTAAATCTATAAGCATCTTACCTGACTGCAAGACTGTAGCCTTCAATACGGCAAAGGTAAATACTGACATACTTAAAAAGTTTCTTTCAATTCTACGAATAGTTACCTTTCCAGATCTACTCACTGCAATCCTAAGGAAATGTAGAGATGCCAAAACATCTCCTTATCCCTAATTTAGAGAAGAGCTATGATTTGGTTTATAACCATAGAAGACACTAACTGTCCGCATGTTCATCTGTAATAGGTAAGCACACAATTCAATACAAGAATAACAATACCAGCCATTAAGTTTGACACGGCTGAGAAATGGGAACAATTTGAAGAGGTTATTCCACAATTTGATGCTACTACACTGAGATCAGACGCATTACTGGAGCATATGAATACTACAAAGGATGTATCTGACTATCTTTGGTATACTTCCAGGTAAACTTAAAAATCCTCCATACACCACTCAACTCAGACAAATATAAAGTAATAATATATTCAGATAAATTAAACCAGGATTGAAGAACATCTTTCAGCTATATTTACTCGCACAGTATAATATAAAGAAAATAGCAATGCATTCTAGGAACTGCCTTATACTAATATGTGTGAAATCCACATGACAGTATCCAGCAGGATTCGATGGAACAGCAGTCAACACTAAGCGTGAAGTCCTTAGGCCATGTTTTACATGCTTTTGTGAATGGAGAACATGTAGGTAAGCATTTCACCGTGAATGCACTATACAAATGAAAATTGTGCCGTGCAGTTTCAAAAATAATGAAACAAGGGGAAAATATTTGTCCTACATATGAGCAAATATTTCATTATGCACCCCTGGCCCTGATACACACTCCTCTCATAGAAAATCAGGAAACAAAAACGAAAAAAGAACGGCAGTGAACAATTAACTGTTACGAACTATTCTTTATTAAATGAAAATGAGAAAAAGAGATACACATGCAAGCAGACACAAACACCATATTTCCTAATGCAAATTTGGAACTTCTAGATATTTCAGCTGTACCATTGTTACAAGAGTGATTAGATTTCCAGATTCTACACTTTGTTTATGGAAATGGAACTTTTGAATGTAGGAACTGGCTTGACCAGTGAAGAAAAAAATGCTTCCGTTTCCAAAAGGAACCCATAATTTTTGTTTCTTAGAGTTCCTAATCCCAAGCTACATACCGAAAGAAAGGTCTCCAGAAAGAAGGTTGCATAACCAGTGATGCTTCTATGTGAAGCACAAATCAACACTTTATGCCGCTCAAACCATCAATTTACAAAACCTCTTAAACTTCTAACTGCTGAATTTTGTAGGTTCTTTACATGGACGGTTCAGAAATACAGCATTTACATTAGAGGGCGCTGTTTCTTTGAATAAAGGGACAAATAACATCTCATTACTAAGTGCAACTGTTGGCTTACCGGTACGTATTTTCATTTCCTCTGTTGGTTTTCCTGGGTTGCAACTAATAATACATCACCCATTAGTGAATACATTGTCAATTTCATCATGATATTAGCAATAGAGGAAGTGCATATTCATATTTGGAAGTTGCATTATTTTTCTTTTTGGTGAATAGAGAAGTACTACTCATAAGGTAGAACAGTACATTATGAATTGCATATATGAGCTCTCTTCCCTCTCAGTCATAGAAGTGTCAAGGGACAGCATTTCATTGCACTAGCCAAGTTCATGTATGCACATGACTTGCTTAAGCACCACCTTCTTTAGATTTGTGATTTCTACCCTTCGGGGTGGCCGAGTGGTTTGAGCTTGGGACTTCATGTTGGAGGTCTCAAGTTCGAAACCCCTTGCTTGCGAACGCAAGGGGTTTGCCTTCTGGGTCGAGCTCGTCGCACCAGGCTTGCCTAGTGCAGGTTACCTCTCCTATGTGGTTTGCGAGCTATTGCATAGGAGCGGGGTTTTTACCCTGTGCGCACCCAAAGGGTAGCGGCTGCGGATTTCCCTTGTCATAAAAAAAAAGATTTGTGATTTCTAGTTTTAAGAAAGAAGTATTTAGCAGCAAGAGATTATAAATATAAAATGATTTTTATCTTCATCGTGCAGGATTCAGGATCATTTCTTGAACGCAGGGTTCTTGGTGTAGAGTCAGTAATTATTCAAGACAGCAACGAGGCCAAAAATATCACCAATTTATCATGGGGTTATCAGGTAATTGTCGGGTAAGAGAAAACCCAAATTTGTTGTTTGTTTAGTCATTGATACTCTGCTCATGCCATAAAATGTATACATCGCTAACGATAACTTAACCAAAAACTTTGTAAGGCATTTAACGTCTTTTGCCACATTACTCTATCAAGATCATTCTTTAGTAGAGCACTTTTAAGGCTGAGAACAACAAACCTAACAACCATAATTCTTTGACAAGTGAGTGCAATTTGTAATTAAGCTTACATCAGTATAAAACATTTTCTGAAGGTTGGATTATTGGGGGAGAGGTTACAGATTTACTCATTAGAAGAATCAAAGAGGGTTACTTGGAGCAGCTTAGGCTCTTCTCAACCGCTCACATGGTACAAGGTAAGTCTATGGATCCTTTCCGGATACCTTTTTTCTATATCATGTAGTGCTACTTGTTTAAGAGACCAAGAGATCCTCAGCAATTATATATGTGCTTATGTTTCGGTTTACAATGCTACAAACAGCTCTTACATATTCCAATATATTTGTTATTTTACTCAAGTTATGATATATTGATTGATTGCAATTCGCCAGTCAGTTTTTGATGCACCCAAGGGTGATGATCCTGTTGCATTAAACCTTGGCTCCATGGGAAAAGGTGAGGCTTGGGTTAATGGACAAAGCATCGGCCGATATTGGGTCTCATTTCGAACGCTTGCAGGCATTCCATCACAAACTTGGTATGTTAAGGTGACACTAACACAGATTGATAGTTGTACAAACTTTTTTGTACTGAATAACTATGATTAATATAGATCTTCAGTATACGTTATTCATAGAATAAAAAGGCCACATTAGAACCCATCTATCTTCACCATATGTTATTTATAGTATTAGCAGGTCATCTCAGAATCAGTAGATCTTATCTCTTATCTACTTAATAAACCTCTTCACTTAAAGATCTCATGCACTCTTGTTTATCCACGAAAGTTTATTCATTAGTAATTAGTGACTAAACCCCCAGCAACTAAAATTGTTCATTTCCAGGTACAATGTTCCAAGATCATTTCTCCAACCAGGGGACAATGTATTAGTCTTATTCGAAGAGGAAACTGGCAATCCTCTTGACATCACCGTAGATACTATTTCAATCACAAAGCCGTTGTTGAGAAAGTAAACTTCTATTCCTCTTTTGTTACCAAGTAATTACCCCTACGAACTATATCTTCTTAACAAAGAAATTTTCAAGATATGAAGGAATAACAAGTTGACCAAAAGCAGACAATCCAAATTATGATAATTGATGAAAGAAGTCAACGAACACCATATGTAGAATTTCTTCAAAAACAAATTCCATGATTAGTCACAGATCAATAATCCAATATATCAATTTTTAACACTTAGGAAGTGTGATTTCTACCTGAGGCATTCATTTCTATTGTTGAACCAATATTCCCTTCTTATAATTTTATCACTCTTCCTAGACTGGAATCTATCAAGAAGATTGTGGTCCAGAGCCACAATTTCAAGATTCAAAATTGGCCGAAACTAATACCACAGTCCACAGGAAGATGGACATTATGTCTTTTACATACTTCTGCTAACTAAAACACAAGAATCTAACAACACTGTTTGCACCACTTTTATTAAACAAAAACTAATCTTTTCCAGATTTGCTTTTTTCTTCTCTGAGGCTCTCTTAAAAGATCTAATATTTGATGTTGATGTTGTAATGTGTGTCTATCAATTGTTAATACATGTACAGATTAACTAGTACTAGTTTTAGCTTAATCAACATTTTCTTAACATCTTCAGACTGAAATACCCTTAGAAAGAAAGTTAATTATTGAAAGTATACACATTAAATAACTGAAAGACCAAATTAAATGCATGTTTAGTAGGATTTGCATTTCCTCCTCACAAATTTACAAGCACTTTTCACTGTGATAGGTCAAGAACTATGACCCAATATGCGTACTTGTTCCAAATTCAACTATATGCCAACCAAACAAAAGCATGTCGATCAAAAGTCAAGACTATCATTGTATTAAGTGTCATATCAAGTTAGCCGTTGTCCTATCATTTCGCTTTATTTACATTTTTCTAATATGACTTTTCCAGGCTTGTCTAGGGATGAAGAGATTTACCATCCCTCACTCATAAAATTTTTGGGAGATCCACATAATAAGGTGTCCATAAGACTGGCATTGATGCTCCGTGAGGATAAAAGAACAATGTTGACCATTCTTTGTTTGGGTGAAGCTCAGACGTGATTTCCATATAAATGTTCAAATCATAGGAATGTAGAAATACAGAACTATATCTTTACACAGGTTATTGATTCAATCAAATGCAGGCACATTGATATTATCATCTATTTGAAGTTCAATTGCATAGATGAAAAGGTCCCAATTGAAATTTCCAGCTTCCTATTTTCATGTCTTTCACTGTCTATGTTCCTGAATTTTTTTAATGAACAAAAACAGAACAAGTGAAGGAAATGGTTTTGAAATCAATCAGGCATTTTATTGACGACCTTTATGTCCTATTAATTTCCAAGAGAACAATTACGACAAAGGTGGGAGAAAATGGACGTAGTCAGACAGATAGCAAATGCAAATTGAAGCCTTTAACCAATTTAACACACAACATATAGTTAATGCAAATTAATACATTCTTATAGAAGGAAGTCCTACACATTTCACTATGTGAAACTTTAGCAGCCTGAACGTTCAAATTGGAACTACCGAAACAGAATAACAAAGACCCTACTTACAAAATTAGGCTGTAAGTCGCCACTGATTAAATAATTATGGAACAGTGACTTCATGCAAAATGCTCACCAGCTAGGTGAGTTTTCCCATGCCTGCAAAGGAATTATCAATTAATTAGTATGGACACTATCAATTGCCAAAAAAATCAAGAAGCAACAGGTGCCAGGAATGCAGATAATTAGAATTTCTCCGTCACCAATAACCAATGTATTTTTCCTTCCGGCCTAGGAGGAAGAGCAGCATCTTCTATTAGATGTTTAAGAATCCAAAAGTGCTAGTTAACCTAACAGTTCTTCAAGTAGAAATCGCCAAATATATATGTATCATTAATATAAACTAACAAAAAGTAAAATACAATAAAATGCAGCAAACCAGAAGGGTAATGCAAACATTTCATGTAGAATCACTCTCTAAGCAATATACATTCTTTTCAACTTTAACATCCATATAACTGAAAATCTTAGCAATTCTAGATGAAAAATCTTCTGAGAAGTTTTTGATACCTCGGATGGTGAGAACTAGAAAGAACAGTTTTCATCAGCTCTGCACGTAAATTAAATCTAATTTCGAGCATGAAAACACAAGCATGACATATCATTCTTTGGGGACCTTTGTGATCCCACCCAGTTTTCTCTTTTTAGAATTAGGAGACTTCTCTTCCGTAGAATTCAACAGTGCTTTCTGTGAAGGTAGTTCCGCAATGAAAAGCAGAGTTTGAGCCCAACCAGCATATTTCCCATATGTCCTCACAAAAGCATCAGCCACACGATTGCAAATTTTAGGCGTAAGACTGGTTCCTGCCAGTTCAGGGAGGAGGTACCTGGTCGCAATCTAGCAAAAGATCAAGAAGAAATGTTGAAAATGATGATAACAGATATGAACAGAAGTACATTATCTGAAATTTAAGTAACTTCAAAGAGCAAAGAGAGCAGCATGTTTGCATGCCAATATCTCAATACATGTAACAGGGAACAGTTGATCAAATTAGGTAATAGAAGAATCCGGTCCAACATACATCATGGAGAACTGCGCTGTGCTACTCATAGTACTCCCGCTACCCTAATTGGTTCAGTTATCACTTTTTCCTGCATCCAGTGTTTTCTTCCTCTCTTTTTTTTTGGAGAAGGGTAATTGTGTCGTAAAAGCAGCACTAAGGGGATGCTGAAGTAATTACAGGTGATCAGAAAGCAGAAGAAAAAACCCATTCCAACCTTATAGGGATTCTAAGAGGCTAAGTATGGATTTCGCATCATTTATAAAATCCTCCTTACACCAAAAAAAATAAAGTATGCATAATCTGTTGGGATGAATCCTTGCATCATTTTTAAGTATGGATTTTGCATCGTTTTTTTTTTTTGAAACGAGATTTTGCATCATTTATAAACTCATATTTTCACTTCATTGGTAACCGAACAAGCTACTCCTTTCAGGAAAAAAGCATCCCCAAAACCATTTGCTTCCTCAAGAATCTGGCACTACGACAGACAGTAAAGCTCCAAGCTGTTTACATCTTAACTCTTTTCCCGAAACAAGTGAAAATTTTGAAGGACATAAACCAAAAGTTGGTGCGCATTTTAGAAGAAAACATAGGCTAGAAACTGTCAATATGCAGGCTCCTATTTTCCTTATATGAAGGGAACTTCATACTCGGTAAGACTATGTTAGCTACAAAACCAAATTACGGATAGTTAACCAACTGCTAAACTGTGATTACTGTGAAGCATATTTTTGCTTTGTTTGATTGGTATAGGAAAAAGTTTCTTCTGGAGAAACATAAACAATAGATAATTGTTGAACTATTGAAGTGTATAACCATCTCATCTAAAAGCCTAAATTGTTAGAGAGAGTAAGTTTTAATTATTTAATTCTATTGTAACAAGCCCACTCATGTGTGGCCCTAATTCTTCTTCATTGGCCGAACACATGAAATATTTTTTGCTTTCTAGGTGGCAGTGAGATTTGAACTCAAGATCTATGTCTGCTCTGATACCATGTGAATAGATGGACATTGGACCTAGTTCAATCTCAAAAGCTAGCTCATTAAGAAAGGATTTTCCAAGATCATAGGAGACCATAAGACAATCCATTTGCTCAACCAACGTGGGACTTAACCCCTCTCTCCCAATACATTAGTACTAGACAACTAAAGCATGGAATATGGGAGGGTTCCACTATTGAGAACACAACAAACAAGGATCGTTGGTCACTTGGTTGTGCCTTTGATACCATGTTAAAATCGTTTGATCATCTCATCTAAAAAACTTAACTTGGTTGAGAAAACACATATTTAATTACTTAATTAATAGTGGTAAAGAGATGCACGCAGAGTAGGCATGACATAAATATAAATGAACAACTGAGCATAACAACATCTAGGAACGAGGATCTCCACAATGAAGTGAATAAGTTCAAAAGCTGCACAACCCTTCATCCACAAATAATCATTCACACCAACAATCTGCTACAAAATTTAATAGATTTCAACTCTCCTCATAATTTTTTCAGTCCTCTCCCCTCCCCCCCCCCCCCTTTATTTTTTAAGAAAGAACTCACTAGTCCCATCTATATACCCTTTTCGTAACAAAATAGAGGTCTTGGGAACATATCAAACAAGAAAGGAACAACAACTACTACAACAATAATAATAATAATCTTCTTTAGGTTTATCTTAATTTGAAATATTTTTAAGAGAGCTTATCTTATATCTTGTATGGAATCAAAGGAAAATGCATATGTCAGAAGATGTTTGTAATCTCTTATACAACAAGAAAATATAAAGCTCTTGAAAGCTAACCTTCCACACATGAGTATCAACTGGAATAGCATGGTGCTGATCTAGAGAGAAGAGAGCAATACATGCTGCGACCTTAGGACCAACACCAGGTAGAGAGCACAGCGAAACAATGGCCTCAGGAAGATCTACTTTGCGAAGTGCAGCAAGCCACTCCATACCTCCACCAGGCTTTGATTTCAGTGCTTCCACAGTACCTACTATATATTTAGCCCTAATCATTATGTACAAGATCAGGAGTGTTATGGAGTGAGTTATTAAATATAACTATAACTTGACATCAGTTCAACTATAACTAGAAAGTTGAAAGTGTTCTCATCTACACAAAATACTCAAGTTCTTGTCAAAATTTCCCCAAGTGAAAATGCAAGGGAATTGGAAAGATGAAACAACCCAAAAGTTGAAGATTTAGGATGTATCACATCATCTGTCATTATTTGATACCATTTTAAAAGGCTTTGGAAATCATTCATCACCATATTGTTAACCAAGCAGATTTAGGTAATGCCAAATAGTGTTTCAAAGCCACTAGAAATCTTAGTATCTGAAAATACATGCACATCTTTTGTGAGAGTTTGAAACTAAAATAGAGGGAAAAGGAAACTTAATGGGATTTGATAGATTTCATTAAGACTTTGTCACATCAATTCGTTTGAGATAAAGCTCATCAATTTCACTGCAGTTCCATACACCAGCAACACCCCTTCTATATGTATAATTTTGTACATTCCCAAAAGAAAGACATAAGGACCTATTCGCACCCACAGGTGTGGCCTAGTGGTCAATGAAGTGGATTAAGAACCATGAGGTTTCAAATTCAACTCCCATCAAAGACAAAAATACTAAGTGCCCATTTGGCCAAGAATATTTTTCGCTTTTTTCCGGAATATTCTTCTTGAAAACTGTTTGGAAATAGAATTGTTACAATTTTCCGGAATTCCAATTCCGAAATTTTCTAGAATTCGAAAAACTCCATAAAGCTCTTTTTTCCCCACAATTTTCACTCCAAATCACTCACAAAAATTCAAAAACAACTCCAGTTTCCAAACACCATTTTCAACTTTTTTCCGAATACTACTTTTCCAAATTTCACATTTTTTATGTCTCACCACTCAATAAGTGATCTCTTTTCATCTGTCTTAGACTTGTTGGACAAAGTTATCCATACCTGACGGGATAGTCCCGGACACCACAGTTATATATATAAAAAAAGATATAAGGGCCTATTGATATCATAGGACACATGATTTAAAGAAAAACAAAACTCAGAAACCACCATGATTGAGAAAAAGCATACCTGTAACCAAAACCAGCAGCTCTTAGCTCTTGTTCAGAAACCATTGCGAACCTTTCCAGTGAAGGAAACTCATAAAACTTAAAACCTCCAACAGCTCCCAAATAATTCCCCAATGATGAAATAAAATCAACCATCATAGTAATTCTCTTGATATTGTTATTAGATGAGCAAATAAACTGAATAAGACACTCAATAGGGTCTTGCCTCAGTACTCTAGCACCCTCCAAATGAATAGCCAATTCAGCAAATCTTTTATCAGAAGCCTTAAAACTCTCCCAAACCTCAGTTAAAGAAATACCCACATTGAGAAAATCAAGAAGGGCTACCTTAGCAGCAGATGATTCAGAGTCAGAGGTAGTGCAATAGAAATAGTACCCAACATCACCATTGTCAAGCTGCTTCAGTGAAACCAAGTGGGACCTACCAACAACACCAGTATACTGAATGGGTCCTGTCTGTTTCCACCTGAAGGTTTGGCCTGTTGGGAAGGTGAGGGGCAAGTAAAGTTCTGATCTTGATAAGTTGAGGGGTACCCATTTGGGATCTTCTTCTGGGATCGGATTTGTTAGAATATTTCTTGGTTTTTTGGAAGAAAGGGTTCTCAAAGATGTGGTTTTGGAAGGGAGAGATTGTGGAGATGGTGGAGTTGATGGGGTTGAAGCCATGGTTATTGGTCTCTTCATGTTTGAGAGAGTTCTTACTGCTAGCATATATGGAAACGCAGAGAACGAGACTCGCACTGGGGATGACAATGTGGGTGGACAGGGGCAGGTTGAGCTTTAACTCCCGTCCCTGCATAACAATTTTTTTCATTTTTCGCTCCTCTCCGCATAGATCCGTCTCGCATAAACTTGTCTCATATAATTTTTTTAATATTTTATTATTTTTATTAAGTTTGATATTAAAAATAAAATTCATAAAATAAATTTGTTTTTATTAAGTTGTATTAATTTAAGGGAAAAGGGTCAAAAATGCCCTTAAACTATGTGAAAGGAACAAAAATGCCCTCCGTTTATAGTTTGGCTCAAAAATGCCCTTGCCGTCAATATTTTGGTTCAAAAATGCCCTTGCAGTCAATACTTTGGTC
>JAJOOS010006042.1:0-18666 GCA_029582725.1 Solanum chiquidenum | reverse complement strand
AATGTAGGCAATCTACCTCAATGACTGATTCCTCTGGTCGAACTTGTGACTTATAGACAGTAAAAGTTCTGTTTACACGATCAATGTGTTTTAACCTACAATACCAATTAGTAACTATTTTTATCAGGTTAACAATTATGAATGTTTATCATAGAGATTTACCTTGAGCTACCTTATGAGTGAGTTGATTATATAATATCTTTTGCACTATCAGCATATAGAACTTAAACTAATATGGCCAATTATGCTTTGTTTTTGATGGGCAAGCAGGGTTTGGAGACCCGTTGAAATTTTGCTGTGGATGGTACAGCAATGGTTCTGAAGTTGCATGTGGACAGACAGCTATAGTGAATGGCACAGAGCATGGGAAGGCATGTTGTGATCCCACAAAGTACATTAGCTGGGATGGGATACATTACACAGATGCTGCAAATGTCTGGTTAGCCAAGTCAATTCTCAATGGCTCTTTCTCAGACCCTCCAGTTCCTATTGAACAATCTTGCAGTCACTCATCCACCAGAGTTTAACAAGATGTGCTTTGGACCGGCCACGATCATCCTGCAATTTTCAAGATTATTATTGTCATTTATATAGAGCTACATAGGTTTTATTTGTCTACCACTGAGATACCAATAAGAACTTTCTCAATCTTATCTTTAACTTATGGTCGTTTTAATATGTCATCTGCTACTCTATGTGTCAGTTGTCATATGGTTTGTTATAAGAAAAATGAGTACATGGGACATGATCTGAAGCTAATCGTTTACTGGTACTACAACAATTTATTACACTTCAATCTCAAGCAAATTAATAAGTCACACGCCTAATTGCTACCTCCAACTAGCACAAGTATCAGGCAACTCTGTCCACACAAGCTTGGACAGCTCACTCGGTCATTTCTAGCAAGATTGTGAAAGAAACTTGAAAACCTTGAAGTTCCAACAAGTCCACAGCTTTCTACTTCAACTGATAACACTGAGATGCATAATGTAATAATCAAACTATAAGGTTAATTTCAGTAACAAGTTCATTGTTACTCGTTCAAGGTAAGGAGAAAGGACATGTTCCCTTTTCTCCAGAACTCACATCAGTATATACTCACGACTTTGAGCTATTCATAATTTATGAGAAAAAGTTTCCAGGTAAAGAAAAAAGGAAATCTTGAACTTCATGTAACTCCCTGTCTGCACAATATATATACTAAACTACTCTACCTCGACCAATTTTTAGAATCTATACACATCCTAAAACTTTCAGCTCTTTTAACCACTTGGCGGTTGAAGGACTATTGGAGCATGCTTCAAATATGAAAGGTGAGTTGCTAGTAGTATGCATTATGCAATAGAACTCATTTTCTTGTTTTGGTTTCTATTGTAGGTGACACTTGTGAACCACCACCACTGCCACCACCAAGAGCTGCTGCAGCAGACTCCACATGAGTGAGAAGATATTCATAGATCTTTTTTCTTATCCTATCGATGGTCTCAGAAGCAATTTTGGGACTTTCATCATCCTTGCTAGAGGAAATCTCATCTAACCAGTCATTCACACTCTTCAGCTGAGATAACATGCCGGCTATTTGACCATTATCTGATAAAGCTGAGGCATCGACATCAGCATCCAAGAACCTTTCTACAAATCCTAAGAACCAGTCTTGGGACGCTACTCGTAACATCTCGGCTAAGTCAACAGCCTCTTCAAGACCGTCTCCTCTAACCCAATCCGCTGGAGGGGGAGATTTTGGCTTCTGATTAGCAGCTACCCCATCTGTTAAGCGCCGTTGAGATCCTGATGACTGAATCTTAGAACTCATTGTTGGGCGGGGTTTGGCTTGAGGTTTTGCAAGTGTATTTTTGGTTGAGTTGTCAAGGACTAGCATAGGTTGATTGAGAGCGATAGTCTTTGGGCTTGGTGAGGGAGCTGAAGGGGCAATTGGAGTTGAAGTTACTTTTTTGCTATACACTGAGAACGATGTCAGATTGGTAGCCAATGCAGCATTGACCCATAGAGTTGCTTGCTTCCGTTTTTCTGATACAGCCTTAAGTGCTTCTTCAGAAGGGTTTTCTTCATGATCTGATTCTGAACCAGCAGCTGATATGGTCTTGGATAAAGCATCACCAACAAGGTGAACATTCTTCAAACTCGCATGCAGCGCCAAGAATTTCTCAACAGCAGGCTGTGCGTTATCTTCCTTTGCCGAGGAGCTCAACTCAGAATATGTGCTGAACAATTGAAATTAAACAATCAGCAGTTGTTAGTTTGTGTAATAAAAGAATAACTTCAGTTGATGCTCTGATGAACAAACAAATTGTAGAGATACCACTGTTTGAAAGTTCATAATAAACCCTAAACCGAACCATGGTCCGGAGATTCTGAAAGATGTATATCCAAGTTTATTTTTACCAGCCAACAATAGAAACACCAATGTGACACAATACTGGCAAGATAACTCATGGGCAGGGAAGTTCAAAAGGGATATCCAGGATTGGGAGTTAAATGACCTGCAGGGATTGGACAGATTAGAAATGGGGAGGATTCAAAGATAGAACCTACAATATCAAAAGAGGATATGGCAAATCTATGCTCCAACATGGAACTGATTGACAAATGGCCATGTAAGCTTATAGGAAAACAGAAATCCCCATATAAGTATGTGGTTTCATCTAGACAACATTGTGTGATGGTTGCCTTACTCAAGACAACCTTAGCAGAAGAAGCATTAAGAAAGTGAATAGATGTTATATGTGCCAGGAGGAATCTGAGAGAGCGAGACAGCTGTTTCTTCACTGTACAGCAACAGTTGACATTTGGAGTATATTTTTATCAGTCTTTTGGACTTTGCTGGGTCCTGCCTTATAGTATTAGGATGCTAATGGAAATCCATCAAAAGAATTGGCAAATGATGTCTGCTGCTATTTTTGGGGGCATCTGGAGTGGGAGGAATCGTAGATGCTTAGATGGGATTTCAACTCCTAATCACACTCTCAAAGCTAAATTTCTGATCAATTTATTTAGTTGGTTCAATCAGGCCCCTGTAACTAGTATTGAATGTTCTTTTGGATAGTGTATGCTCCTTAGTTGTTCAGTAAGATTTTCTATATGAGCAGATACTCTTCTGTTGTGTATTTTTGCTATGCATCTTCTTGATGTCATTTAATGAAATTCTCTTCATAAAAAGAACAAAAAAAAAAACATGATCCACTATTTTCATAGGATAGCAAAGTAATCCTTATTATATATTAACCCAACACAAATTAATTTAACTTGCTAATCAGTCTACCATGAATAATTAGAAACATAACTAGAATATTCTACAGAACTATTCCTTTCTTTTTTTCTTGATGAAGTAAATGAATTTCATCCAAAAGCATCAAGACGATGCAGAGCAACCTGCACCCAAGGGTGTGGCCTAGTGGTCAATGAGGTGGTTGATAACCATGAGATCTCAGGTTCAAATCCCAACAAAGACAAAAAAACACTAGATGATTTATTTTCATCTGTCTTGGACTTGATAGACCCAGTTACATGATACATATTGTTGGTGGGAAGTGACAAGCTATGTTGCTCGGACTCTTCAAAATCCGTCACGGGGCATCGAAATTGAAATTGAAGAGTCCGCACAACTTAGGTGGCAGGTAGTCCGTGGAATTAATCGAGGAGCACAAAGCTGACCGGGACACCACGGTTATTAAAAAAAAAAGAAAAGATGCAGAGCAACCAGAACAATTCCTTCCTCCAGCATGATTCCCCACATCCAGCTGAAACTTATCCCTTTCTGGCACTTCTGCTGGAAAACCAACATTATTGGCTGGAAGGGCCCATTGGTTGCTAGAAGGGAATATCTCTTCCTTTTTGTTAAAAGAGTTACTGTAGTAGCATTAAAAAGGTATGGTCTGAAATTTATAGGTCGAAACTGGGGCCGGCTGGATTGCATTCTTCCCTCCTTTCTTTTACCTTTTTCAGTAATTCCGGTAGGAAAAAAAAATATGATTCAGTCAAGAAGCCCACAACAATGTGGATTCCTTATAATTTTAGAAAACAGACATTACTCTAATGACAAAAGACATTCAAAGCGCATGAAAATCAAATCATATTTATCTCATATCGTTTTTCTTTAAAATCTATTCATGTCAGATTTTAGGCACCCTGATTGAGAAAAAGCAATTGCTAGCATGAATAAGAAATTTATAGGTATTGACTCCAGCTTTTACTAACATGTAAACTGGAAATTGAAGCCACAAAGATCAAACCAGAAAACATTACTGAAAACTGCACGGTGAAAGATCTGTGGGTGGCCACTTTTCTCATTCAATAAGAACAAACTTTGGTATCCATACAAGTTAAGTAAACGATTTGGCTTCATTATATGAGAGTATAAATCTAGTGAGACACATTTCAACGGGCTGTCATAAGAATGAAAATAACATGCTAAACTTATCCAACTTATTTAACATGCTAAACTTATCCAACTTATTTGAAGGGAAAATAAAATTCTATTTGAACCGACTCTGAAATACATGGGCAAGGTCAGAAAAGTTTATCTCGCAGGAAGTCATCCTTAACACTTTTGAAGGAAGAATAAACTGATCAACAACAACATACCTAATGCAATCCCACAAGTGGGGTCCTCTGTGGAGTAGAGAGGTTATTTCCGATAACCCTCGGCTCAAAAGAAAATAAGAATTCAAGCACAAATCCAAGAAAATAAGAGCAAAAAAAAAAACATAATACAAAGCAAATGAACAGATAGTAATAAACACCAAAGAACAAAGAAACTATGTAATTCCTAAATATCATATATATATATTTATTGTAAATGGGAAGCTCCGATATCCGAAGTTGAATTACCAAAATGTCCATCAAAAGTTGATGGACAATTTTAAATAATATCATTCTTACACTAATTTTGCACAAAATGTAAATATACACTTCAATGATTTTATCAAGCTATTGAACATCTGTTTATGTACACAATGCATATGGATATGGTAATTAAAGTCAGAGCATTGATTCTTGCCATCTTGAATGATATATTAATTACTCATTTATCAAGATACTAAACATCTTTTCATATAAACAACATACTATCCTTCTTTGAGTACAAGTTGGATTTTATTGTAATTTTAAATCCATTTATTCTTCTTCGAATATTTGTCAAATTTAAACAAACCATCCTACTTTTGAATACTCTGGTTGAAGATATATATATATATATATATATTTGTGACAAGGGAAACCCGCAGCCTCTATCCTTTTGGTGCGCATAGGATAAAACCCCAGCTCCAATGCAATAACTTGCAAACCACAAAGGAGAGGTAGTCCGCATTAGGCAAGCCTGGTGCGACGAGCTCGACCCAGAAGGCAAACCCCTTGCTTTCACTGGCAAGGGGTTTCGAACTTGAGACCTCCAACATGGAAGTCCCAAGCCCAAACCACCGGGCCAGTGCTTTGTTACAGGTTTGCATATATATGTATATTCTTCTTTGACATATTCATACCATTAGAGGTTAGAGTATCTTAATTAGCTTCACATATTTCTTGCTTGATGGAAATTGCAGTCTTGTTGTTATGAATTTTATATAATGAATGAAATGTAAATGGTAAAATTAATAATGTAAATTTCATTTCCTATTTAATAGCTCGACTTCTTAAGCACTTAGAAGTTTATAATAATGACAAGGGGCAATCGTGCAAAACGCGTACCCAAAGACTAGTATTACTAATAAGGAGCAGAGAGGAGTCTACCCCATGCCTCTCCCTAGTGTAATCAAGGGCGCGCGCTTAAGCCCTAAAACGAGGCCTAAAACGTGTTAAGTGCTTTGCCTCGCTTTATGTGCGCTTCAATGTCGTCATCAAGGTTCTAAGGCAAACGTTTCCTTGCCAATGAGCCTCTTATGACGAAGTGACACTAAATCATTGATATTACTACATCACCAAAAAAATTCAATTTCTTTGGTCATATATTTGTCATTCATGATTATAATTATTAGTCTTGGACTAAACATATATATATTTGATTTTCTTTTCTCCCTTTGCACCTTTTTCATTAAGGCCCACACTTTATTTGCGCTTGAAGCCCTTACAGACCTTAGAGCTTTTTTGCGTTTTTCGCCTTTGATAACATTGCCTCTCCCACATGAAGCGCGACAACACTCGGCTACCTACTAACCTTCTACTCTAGTTTTCAACCTTCCTATCTAGGATCATGTCCTCGGTAAGTTAAAGTTGTACTATTTCTTATCTAATCACCTCTTCATGTTCTTCTTCGGCCTACCTCTATGTTGCTTGGACTCTCCAAAAATGTTGTTGCACCCGTGTCGGATCTCAAAAAATGCACTTTCTTTTGGAGAATCCCACACGCACCTGTCAACATTCATAAAGAGTTCGAGCAACATAGCCTACCTCTATGCCTCCTAACTTTTATTACTCAATCTCTCACACCTCCTTACCGGCACATCCACGCACCTCCTCTTCACTTGCCCGAACCATGCTGAAGTACTGAAGGCACATTGAGAGTCTTATCTGCAAATATATTCTGGCTCATTCAGTTGCATGCAACTGTCCTGCTTAGAGTCAATATCCTAAACTGGAGGACAAAAATCATGCATGTGAACTGACGCTATGACCTATTCCCAAAGGAGTAAGGTTGCTGAATAGATGAAAATAAGCTAATTTGAGATTTGCAGTTGTAGTTGTCTAACCATAATCAGACACCTGACAGTCCCTTTCAGCAACTAGCTCCTCACCTATATGGTATGTGATGAAACTGTTCACTTGTTGTATTATAGGCAAGAAATGGAAAATGAGAAATTGACAGTGAACTACTCTTACCTAAAAGAGGGTATCAGGTGACTGAAGCTGTTATCTTAACAATTCTGTGGTCCAGCTTACCACCCACAAACACTACCCTCAACAGGCAACTAAACACAGCATCACGATAATAAGATGATCAAGATTTTAAGCACATAGTCCCATTCAACTAAACTCGTGGTGCAAATGCCATATCAAAATTGCATACCCATATCGTATGACAGTGTCATTAGAGCTAGCTTTTGGGGTTGAGTTAGGCTCAAGTCCCATATCTTTACTGTTGAATATAGTGGTACTTTTCATTCATGCTAAGCTCATCCAAAGAAGTCCCACATCGGTAAAGGGATGGGAATTTGGTCTCCTTATATGGACTTGGACAAACCTCCCCTCATGAGCTAGCTTTTGGGGTTGAGTTAGGCCCAAGTGCCAACTCTAAATTGTTTGGCAACTGATTATACAGAATATAGCCACGTGTGCAGCCATATTTGATATAACCTGAATCTTTCTCAGTTGGCTCCAACGTTACAAAATGTAGGAGTACTTGATATCCAGCCTAACTCTTTTGATTTGTTTTTGGTGCATCCACGAGGTCCCTTTTGATTAGTTTTTGGTGCAGCCGCGAGGTCCCTTTTAATTAGTTTTTGGTGCATCCATGAGCTCCCTGATTGTGTAGATTGTCTTTTGCAGAGAACCATTTTTAGGTTTTATACAACTTGCAACATTGATAAATATTACCTTATCAACACACACACACAAGCTGCCTAGCTCAAGGGTCTTTATTTTGAAGCGAATAAACTGATTTCAGCACTTAAAATTCACCTTTTCTATGCCACTCAAAAAGAAGTACCTTAAATTCCTACTATCCAAACAATAGGAAAAAAGAGGCAGGACTACCTTAGACATCTGAGTAAGCTTTCAGAAGCCGAAGCCACCTGCATAGCCTCAATGGCTGCTATCTGTGCGGCATCTCTGTGCTTCATGACTTCCTATAACATGAAATGGTATTTTTCAGAGATCAAATAAATAGTCCAATCTCCGATAATACACTTTAAAAAAAATGAGAAAGGTAAAAGTGCGATAATGCACTTTAATGATCCAATAAGAAAAGATTTCAAGAGCAAATACATGAGTTGCACATGGCCTAATAAAAAATTAAAAACCTTTAAACTACAGGACCATCAGGTGACTAGAAAAAGTGGGAAAACAGAAAATGCTTTTCAGAAATCTGTAACTAAAGAGTAAATATACTAGGCAAACTTAACTCTGAGACCATAGCATATAAACATGACAAAAACTGCATTAACATGGTTAGAGCTGTCTTAAATGCTTCAGGAACCTCTGGGTGAGAAATGGTTGTAGATGTAATATACACGAATAACATTTGAGGAGTGAACGGAGAAGCCATCAAGCTGTAAAGAATGCAAGCACTTCAGAACTGCATACCTTTCCAATCTTTGTGAGAGAAGATGGGAGTGAAGACCAGGCAACATTTCCATCTGCTAAAATTCTATTACTGACAGCAACTTTGACCAAGTTTTGTAAGCCATTATTGACCTCCCCAGGTAGCTTTCTTCCCTTGGATATTTTCTGCTTACTTGATTTATCAGCATCAACAGGCTCTCCATTTGTGGACTTCTTTAAGGATGTATGAGCCTTATTTTCCTCTTTGGATGATTTTGCAAGTATTCCCCGGTTATCTTCTTTACTTGTCAATTTTTCACTAGTTGATTTTCTT
The DNA here is from genome assembly GCA_029582725.1 of Solanum chiquidenum. Classification (NCBI taxonomy): domain Eukaryota; kingdom Viridiplantae; phylum Streptophyta; class Magnoliopsida; order Solanales; family Solanaceae; genus Solanum; species Solanum chiquidenum. Next base: position 10,121 of record JAJOOS010006042.1, on the reverse strand, counting down.
GGAACCTGCCATCAAAGCATTCAGATAAAGAGTATCAAAATCTATTAAATGCAACAAGAGTCAAATAAATAAATAAATAAATGACAATTTAAGGTGGCGCGACTGCTTGCAGAAAAGTATCCTGCAAGAATATTGATCAAATTTCACTTCAAAATGTTAAGAAAACCAATCATAGCCTATGCCCTGAATCATAAAAGGAAAGGTGGATATACATTTAATCAGTTTAAACCAATACCCAAACAGTCAGAAACATTATATAACAGGGTAGGGGGGAAAACAGAATACTTACAGAAGTGCTCCTCGGTTCAGGCTTCAAATCATGCTTGTTGACCCTCAATCTGGGACTCTCTCTACTCTTCAAATCCATATTCCCTTCCCAGCTCTTCCTCAAGGCCTTAGGCTCCAATTCAAGCCCTTGAAGATAATTCTTCAATGGATTCCCACCCAGCACTCTCTTCGGTGTTGGACTTGCCCCACGAACAGAACTAGACTTCTCCAATCCAGGTTTAGTTGTTGCTTTCTCCAATCGTTCCAAGCCCTTAACCTTTGCTTGTTGCTTAACCCCATTTGAAAACTTCTCGAAAGAAGTCGGTAATGAATAACAACTTGTAGGAGATGTGGGTATTGATCTTGAGCTAGAAGATGATTTTATTCTCATTAGAGAATCCTTCTTCTCCACTACATTTAATGCTAACTTCGACAAGTGAGACTTCGACCAAGTCAAGGTAGGCTTCTTTTTTTCCACTTTTTCCTCTTTGGTACCACCATTTGATCTAGAAACTGCAGATTTATTATCTTTCACCCCCACATGACTATTACCAAATGCTTTTGAAGGAGACTTAGTTTTATCTCGCGATTTTGAACCAGGAGACAGATTACCATTGTTATTTAGGAAGCCTAAAGAATGAGTTGCTACTATATCTTCAGGAGTTCCAACGCAAGGGTGCCGGCCAGGGACTGGCCTAACCCCTCTTAGGATAGGCACAGGTGAGGCAGCTTCAAGCCTCTCTACATGAATGAACTGACCCAATTGAATCTTATCACTAAGAATAAGATCATCATGTTCATCAGGCAAAGATACATAAGTAGCATGAGAAGAATCTGATACCTTTAGGTAGAACCCTTGGTTAGGAAAAAGCTCCCCACCTGCTAATGCTGGCACAATGCTAACCACTTGCAACAGAGATGACCTATGCTCACCAGCAACTTTCACATCTGTGTTCATATGCTGAAGAAGCTTCAATAGAACACCAGGTACCAAAGTAGCCATTCCCCAAATCTTCAATTAGCATTACCAGAAAAAGATACCAAATTGAAGAACTTTCAAGATTTCACAAAGGAAATCTAGCAAAAGGGCTTCTTTCTCTCTTTCTCCCAATTTCCAGATTAACAAAGAAAAAATTACAGCTAACAACTCTCACTCAAAAGGGTGAAAAGTTGGTTCTCCAAGAAGGGTTAAATCATACAAGTATGATAAAAATGAAAATCCCACAAAACCACTCAAACAGATCAAAAAAATCAAACCTTTACAACCCTATTGAGATTCACAGCCAAAGCACCTTTCCTTACTCCAACAAAAGCATCCAACTTTCATTGATTCAAGAACTTGGTGCCATTAGTGGTCAAGAGAAAGAGAAAGCCAGAAACCCCAAAAATGAATCAAGAAGAGGAAGGAACAAAATGGGGGCTTGGCAATTATACATTTATTAAGTAAAAAAACAAAGTAATAAAATAGTACAGTAGTCCATAAAAATATATGGATGTATTCTTGTACAGAAAGAGTAGAGCTGAGGAAAAGGATTCAGGGTTAGCATTGATTACTCAGTACAAAGTAAAAAAAGGCAACTTTTTGAAGGGGCATTTTCTTGATTAGTTAAGTCATAAGTGTGAAAGATAAGGAGAGAGAAGGAGAAAACTTGAGAAGTGTCCAAATTGTAAGTGGGCTTCTGAATCTGAAGTGAAGGTCCTCAAAATGGGGTCTTTTTTAGGAGATTAATATAATGGAAACACAACAAAAATTAATGCCAGAGATGAAGAAATCATCATTCATCACATGATTGATACATTCCAACTATTCAAATTGGTCCTGCTGACAACAAATTCATTAAATATAATATAAAAAAATAGTACAAAATTAGAAGCATTTTGTAAGTTTTATCCATTGATAATGTTCTCTTCTTGTCTTCTTTTTTTTTCACTTCCAAAGAATAATGCTTTCTGTTGGAATAGGTTTGTTTTTTCAGAGAATATGACAGAGCCCAAAAAATTGGAGCTAAAGAGAATCTAACAAGGACATCTTTTTTTTAAAATCTATTTCATTAAATTTTACTCATTTTTCTTCTATTAAGGTTGTGTTTGTGTTTTGTAATTAAATAAAATATTATCTCAAAAATATTTATTTTTAATTTTAGACAAACACAATAAAAGATGTAATAGTCAGGTGTCAGGTGTGGGATGGTGGCAATGGAAGCTATGCGGGAGGAGTGTGTAGGAGGGAGGTGTCAATAAGTCAAATGTTACTTACGAAACTTATCTTTCTTATTTAGAAATCATTTCTCTTAATTTTCAAGAAACTTAATTTATTAAAGAAAATAATTTTCAAAAATGGTAACAACTAAACATAAATAAAGATACTTGAAAGATATTTTCTAAAATATTTTTGTCCATGTCAAACACAACAACCAATTCATAATGAGTCCAAATAGATTTGAGTAATTAAGATCCACAACAAAATTTTAATACTATTAATATATTATTCAATTAAAGTTTTTTTTTATAAGAAAATTACTTTCATCACTACTTCACTTACTTTCATCGTTAACTATCGCCATTCACCATTATCACCTACCACCCATTGCTCTTAGGCACAACCACCATCAGCTATTGCAATCAGTCGACATCTCCCTTAGTCACAATTTACGATCATCAACATTAATCATACTTATCATAATATCATTCATCATTGATGACAATCATTTTATTAGTCACCACTATATACTAGAGTATCACTTATATATACCATTATCAGTTATCACTATTATTACTATTATACTATCCAGACATCACTTTCATTGAAGAAAAAAAATATTACATACAGAATTTTTAATAAAGGTATAGATATAATTGGGTAGGTCATATATATAACATTGGTTGATTGTATAGCAAATGGGTGCATGTGCTAAGGTCATGCTATTGTCGGTTTATAGAACTGTTTTCAGTAGTTGGAGATTCCATACACTCATCTAATTAGCTGGACCCTCTCTCTAGGTAGATATTTTTTTCGTCTCAATTTATGTAATATAATTTGACTTAATCGATTTTTTTAAAAAAAAGGAAAACATTTTGAAAATGGTCTCTAAAAAGTTATAAATATTTCTATAGTTATAAGTCATTTCATTAAAAATAAAATTGACATTTTAAAATTATCATTTTCAACCGGCTAAAAAGTAATATTAAGTCATATAAATTGAAATCGCCAGAGTATTTCTAAGATAAAATAACTTAAAGAATAGCATTAAATGTTCATTTCTCGAACTAGCAAACTAAAAAATAGAGATATCTTCAAAACTAATATGGAGTATTTAATAAGTAAATTGAAAATTACACCAAGTCACACTAGATCTTGTTCATTTTTTTTCTTCCAAATGTATCAAAATTTATTTGATATTTTATAAAAAAAAATTGGGTTGCGTGTACGCCTGCAAATGGTGGGGGAGAAGAAAATGGAAAAGGGAAGATATTATAAATATTGTACCCACGTGGTGCAAGGTGGAAAATGAGTTTTAAATATATGCATATTAGGTAAAAAAATAAAAAATAAATACAGTCCTGTCATTTTTAAATATTGCATCAGATAATCCGTTAAATTTTTTAAATTATATATGAAATTTGTTTTCCTTATTTTTATAACGAAAGTTAATTTCTTGATTTAAAAAAATATATATTTTCTTAAATAATTTTTTCAATTTTTTTTTTGATCATATCGGAATCGCCCTTTAAAAAAGCATGTTGCCTTCGTGGGGTTATAAATTATAATATAAATCAAATGTTAAAGTTTATATAAATTGTATTAAGTACTTCTTGAATGCCATAATGGGAAAATATATCTCTACAAATCTACCCTAATTCTTTAGCCATGTGTTAGTTAGCTATATTTCTATAGGGTAGTTATATAGTTTCTGTTGCATCAATATAAAAAATTAATTGTTGTAGAAAAATATTGTAAACAGACCAAGGTTAGTTATAGGAGTTAATTACAACAAATGCTTTAATTTTTTTTAATACAACGATGATGTTTGAGTTTGTTTTCATATAAGATATACATGATAAGTTTTTTTAAAAATAGATACTACCATCATATTTTCTTGTTCTTGAAACTAAGCGCATCGTCTGATACTTAATAATTTGCTCATGATTTTGCTATATCAAATTAGCATATCATGACCTTAGTCTATCTCTAATAATTTTCATCGACTTTATTAAATGGTTAAATAAACCATGCTATTAAGTGCACAAGAAATGTCTTATATATAGATAGCATTAAATACTTGTAGCAAGGACCACAAACATTAATTGAAGGGTTTGGAGTAAAGCATTCTTCTGTTCTGATATCCAAACAAAGTTTTAACTACTTACTTTTTTAAACCAAACAACACCTAATTAGCTAGGGACTTTTTATAATATTTAGACAAAGTTCGATAATATCCATCAGAGTGTTGACTAAGCTGATTGAGCAAGTAATCTCGTAAAATTGAAGATTTTAAATTTGAAATTGCCTGTTTACTTTCTTGATTGAGCTCATCGCACCAAATTTACCTAGTACGATTTACCTACAATTATTATATACAAACCCAAAAAAACGACAACAAATTACTTCGTCAACCAAAAAAAGAGTAGAATTAAAAGATCATTCATGAATTTAACAGTTTGACCAAAGATTTTTTTATATATATGTTGATAAAGAAAAACGTTTGCAATATAATTATTAATTACATGAATTAATAATGATCACATGCACTTTTTTTTTTTGACTTTTTCATTGCCGTTAGCTTAATTAATGTTTGCAAAGAATGTTATATGGCATTATAGCTTAGCTGCCTTGTAGCAAAAGTTTTTGTATGACTAATAAAAGCTTTTTATTACTCCTTATATATACTATGGGACCATATGTATTTTTAAGTATTTAAAACTTACATTAAATTTTTTATACAAAAAATGTGAAAGTAGACAGACATTAACTCAAGTATTTATGATAACTACATCGCACGCTATGGATGGATCCTAAAGCTGAAAATATTTATTTGCACTTAATTTGACATTAAACTAAATAATTACTGTACAAATCAAAGTAATTTATATATTACTTAATTATGATTAAGTGATGATAATTTATTTATTTATTTGTCGAAGGATATAATATAGACACGAGTGAAAAATCCAATCATGAATACATATTTTTTATTTATTTATATAAAAGTAGAGAAAAAAGAGACTGGAGGTTTTATTCAATATCAAGTAAACCTTGATAAACAAAACCTAATCAGACATAAATTAGTCTAAACTATAAAAAAATAAATGTTAAACAATATTGAATTACTATTCTTGATTTAATTTCAACATTTGTGTAGTATCAAGAAATAAAGAATTTTATCGTAATTATATTATATTCAACAACAATATGTGCTATAATATGAGTATTTATAACGAACAATTTATATAAATATTGATAAAAAATTTATCAACTATAAATACGACATTAAGCAATTATTACCACTAAATATTTTTGTGAGGACAATTTATTATCATTAAACGTCAGACAGGATACAAGTTAGTATTTATGATTATGACATAAATCAGTAATAAATACATAGTTGCAATAAAATTAAATTAGAAAGATTTGGGAAGTATTTAAATTTTTTAGTATTTCCTTATTGTTTTGATAGATCAAACTTAAACTTCAACATAAATAAGGATAGAACTTTATAAATATTTATACAATTTTTTGTTGTCAAATCAGAATGTTGTTAATCTGTTACTATCAAAGCTGGAATATTAAGGCCATATTATATATTTTTTTGGTTAAACATTAAGGCCATATTATATATTTTTTTGGTTAAACATTAAGGCCATATTATATATTTTTTTGGTTAAACATTAAGGCCATATTATTATAAATAAATCGTTACGTAAACAGCAAAAGAATATATTTTGTCTCTCAAATATCTCTAAAAAAATTGAGCCCCTCATTATATTCAAGAAATCAATTACCAAATTTTAACATTTAGCTTTGGTGGTTAATTAGTCCCTATCTATACGTACGTTGCGATTACAATTATTAATTGAAATATTTTTTATTGACTAGAAAACAATTACATGATAATCATGTGATAATTGAGAATTACACTAATCGTTTTATAATGTTAAACCTAGATTGGTTTAAATGGATCGAGCAACATGAATAATGGTAACTGATCATACACATAGTCGATCTTAATTTATTTAAAATTGATCAATTTATTTTGATTACCAATTCTCTAAAATCAAAATTATTAGACTAATAACTCGTGTATTCGCATGTAATGTTCCAAAAAAGTATATCTTGATTCTCAATGTGCTTTAAAGTATTGATAAGGTACTAAATTTGAGTCCCTTTATAATTAAGTGTACTAAAACATTTTTAGTTCACCTAATTATGGTGGACCTTAAGGATTAGAGACCATTTAGCTTAATATCGACAGGTGGAGTTGATGGCCAGTAACCTAATGATATTTTACTTGCTTTAAAAAAGGTCTTGGCCCATAATTATATTTTGTTAGGCAAAATAAAGAATAAAGTACTTAGTGAAGTTGATTAATTAAATTTGAGAAGTTGTTGTACCAATGATTAGCGTAAAGTTAGTTAAGATTTAAGCATGAAGCTTCTTCTTCTTTTTGCCTTTACTAATTATGATTAGTAGCATATCTCAAAGCTAAAAAAGTCCATATATTTGGTAAGAAATTAAGTAAAGCAAGAATCTTATTCATGTTAACGACGTGGTTTCATTAAAAAAAAATAAAAAATAAAAATTGTCGTTTATACATTTAAAGTTTTATAAAAAATGTTTTACACGATCAGTGCAATTATTCACCTATTGTAATAGTAATAAGTTGGTTATTATTTTTATCAGATTATCGATTAATGTTTATTATAAAAAAATATATTTAAGTTTTTCGTGGTTGATTCGATCATGTAAACGTTTTGAATATAATTTTTTTTAAGGTTAGAATAATGGCTCATCATCTACGAGTAGAGAAAATCAGGTTCATTAGTGATTTTCTCCTCCACTCTGATCCCACAACACTCGACCACGCCCTCCCCTCCCCCGACCTTCTCACCCCATGCCCCCCACCCCAACAACCCCTTCCAACCACTCTACCTCTCTCCATTCGTCATATCTTACCTCAATAATATTTGTCTAAACTAGATATAAATTATTTTTTGGATAACATTTTTATTTACTTATAAAAAAATAAATAATAAACAAAAAACTACTTATCTTTTATTTTCATTTATTCCAAACATGCTCTTAATCTTAATACAGCTCATGAGAGTGCATTTATGTGTGCTTTATTTCTGGATGACATTATTGTCAAAAGACTTAATATATTCCCTTCTAATTTCACTTTTAAAAACATGGATTATTCTAAATTTTCAACGCTATCTAGAAAAACATGTCACCATAAAATACAAGGGAAAAAAAATGCTAAAGTGAAGAATTAGATTCCAAAGAGAAATTTAACTTCTTGAACATATATTTTCTTTTAAAAAAATAATTAAACAATTGAGTTTTTTTTTTCTGGTTGGAAGTAGGAAAAGGGAAAATGGAGAAGGAATTAATTACAAAGAGATTAATCGAACCTTCACCTTGTCAGATAATCAACTAACTGAGCAACTAAGTTGATTCTCCGTTAAGTGACTATTTTCGAAAAGATTATAATAGCATATTGAGAGTAGAAATGTGAACGTTGGTCCTCATGTAGCCTCAACAAATAACAATTGATAATGACAATTGACATGTAAGAAACTTTTGGACCCTCATATTGAAGGGGTCAGATATATAATTCCACCGACTAATATGCTACCTAATTTTTGTCACTATTTTAGCAATTTCCATATATATATATATATATAAAATTAGTACTGGTAAAATAGAAGGATAAGAAACTTGCTATCTTTTTTTCGTAATAGTTTTACTTTCTTAAGATTTATGATACCGTGTGATTAAATAAAGATTACTCCTTTTCGTCTCATATTAGATCAACATTTTCTATTTACAGGATAATTAAAAAATTATTAATAAATTTATGATCAACTTTACTATTTTGCTCTTTGTTCATATTAATGCACGTAAAAATAAGTTTTAAAAAAATACATAATGTATAGGATTGTGAATTGTTCACATTCAGAAGACTATATTAATTGTAGAGGTAAAATAAGAAAAAATAATTAATTTTATCTTGATTTAATAAATGATCTAATATAAAATTATTTTTAGTAAGATGTTTATCTAATATGGGACGGAAAGAGCAGTTATAGGGAAGAATAATTTGAGTATTTCATGTTGTCTATGAACCACTAATTACTCCTTCAATAGTTCCAATAGTGACTTGGTACATAATTTTGAGATTTGCTTCCCAATAAATTAAAAGTAAATTTTGACATCATTTAAAAATGTATATAGTACTTTTCACTGTTTTGATATTTAAGAAAATCACTATTTACCGTACTTTCATCTATTTTATGCACGTCCTATTTTAATTTATAATCTAAATGAACTCTAAAAGCTGATCAAATACTCAAATGGCCCACAACTCTCTATATGTACTCTAACAAGCTACAAGTAGTTGCCTATAATAAAATAACTAGATCACCTGAGTTATAATAGAATGATTGAAATAGAGATTTTGATTTCTAAGTTTTTTTTGAAATGGAAAAAATCCTCTTGAAAGTGTGACTTTAGAAATAATCCTATAACATGTAATGCACGAATTCAAATTAGTCAGACTCTAATAAAGACATCAATCACCAGTTTACTGCACGTAAAAACCAAAGAAAATTTAGGTAGCACACTCATCTTCACCATCAAATGGTGAGTGAATCCATACAAAACATTCGAAATAAAATTGAAACGAGAGGAAATGAGTTGGGTAGGGGGAACCAATCTTAAGTTATCAGCAAAAAAATCTAAGTAGTAAATTCATAGGGCCCCAAAAAATGACTTTGCTTATATCAATATAAATAATAATATAAAGTTGGAAAGCAACCAATCACCCTTCATTTATTGGAACAATCGATGAAATACTTTTTTAGAGCCGCAAAAATCACTTGTTTTTGTTGGTAAAATAGATACTAATATTATTTTATTAATACAAATGGCATGTTTGGCCAAGTTTTTAATAGGTCAAAAACATTAGTTTAAAAAAAGAAGATGAAAAGATGTATGAGTAAATTTTTTTTAAAGAAAATAAGTGTTTCTGTTGAGTATCAAATGATATCTTTTAAAGCTCAAAAAAACAATTTTTTCTCCAAATTACACCTAAACGCCTTTTTAAAAAGTTTGGACAAATACTAATTATTATTAAAAAATATTTTTTAAATTTATGATCAAATATAAATATTTTTTTAAAGAAAATAATCCGATAAAAATAAGGTGATTTCAGAAGATTAATCAAACAGACTTTAAGTCCTGGTACATTGTTTGTCAAGAATACATGGTACCTGGCCAATCATTTTCAGAACATAACTAGAAGGCACAAATCACTTGAATTGGAGTTTGCGTCTTGTTTATTTATATGGAAAAGTATTGAAAATACCTCTAAATTTGATATGAGTCATTAGTTTAATTTTGAACAACCTTAAAAATACTCATTTACTTGACTAATTGAACTTAAATACACCTCCGATCTTGCAACACGAGTGAAATACACTCCTAAATTCTTGTCAAATTTAGGCGTGTTTTCAACATTTTTTTTGACTTTTTACTAAGAGACTCATGCTCATACAAGAGTTTGCGACCATTTGCTATGTCATCTAGCATATTAGGAGTGTATCTAAGTTTAGTTAGTCAAGTAAAGAGGTGTTTT
>JAJOOS010006040.1:0-13723 GCA_029582725.1 Solanum chiquidenum | reverse complement strand
CGTAGGCAACACATATCCCTCTTTGGAAATAACATAGTCCTATTAGACAACATCATAGCCCCCATAGGCAGTTCATTGCTCAACAACTAACCACAATACCCCCAAGGGCGACAACAAATAATTGAATAGGCTAAAGGCGAGCAATTTAGCTATAAACAATATATATAAATAATCTCCAAGTCGTTCCTAACTTAGGGTCGTTCTTAACAGATTAGGAGTCTCTAAAATGAGGGTTTATAACCACTAAATCATCCAACCACTCACAATTACATCTACAAGATCACCAACGTAAACTACCTCTAAGGAAACATGTCAACGAAGGGAATAACCTTAACATACCTTTCCAACGAATGCTCGAAAGGCTGTAGTTCCTTCATGAAAGTTGTTCCTTATGTCCTAAGCTTCGCAAACACTATATATACATAACTGGTACTCATCTATAAACAGTTCATAATCAATCTTAAATCGGCAGATTTGCCATATTGCCCCAACTTGTCGAAACGTCTGTAGAAATTCATAAAAACAATCATAGAAGAGTCCCGAGATGATTACCTTAGTTAACCAAGTTAAAACCTTGAAGAAACACCAATAACTACAATTTATATCTTCAAAAACCAGCTCCAAAGGCAGCTAATAGAAGGGAAAAATGATTACCACGTGTAGGGATTACGTTTCTAGGCACGGGGGCAATGTTTAATGGTAGAAATCATCAAAAACTAACCTTCATAATGCTAGAACTCCATAGGAACTCTCTCTTAAGCTTTCTCTCTGGTTTGGAACTGAAATGGAATGTTTTCATGGCTTAAAACGTTAAATAAACCGACATACCATATTTTTCACCCGACCTGGATTCTGCCCCGGCAGTCCCTAGTAAAACCCTCATAACTTTTTACTCTGATGTCGGTTTGATACGGGGTTTTATGTGTTGCAAACTAGACTCGTAGGCCTTCGATTTAATGGGTAATAGGCCTTCAAACTCTTTATATATTGGGAGAAAACGTCCAATACATTTGACCCAAATTTCAGAGAAATCTTTAAAAAGGAACTTACGAAAACTTTCGCCAACTTTTATTTTGCCACTTGCTTAACTTCAAAACTTGAGATACAACCCTTGAACACTTAAAATATGGCATACCACATCATTTTTAATTTATTACTCACCCTCTTTGTCTTTCCACGAATGTACGAATTAATTTAGATGTTTAGAAAAGTCGGGCTGTTACAGTACTGGTCGATCGTGGGTGGGATCATAGACTAGTAAAACTTGGGCCTTAACGAAGGAACCCCACCTTCGGTCTGTGGTCCCACCTACGGTCCGTTAGTGGTTTCGTTGGTACTGGCACCAGCTTTTCTTAAAACTAGGATATTCTTCGCTTTGAGATTCGAGGTGTTACATCCTGTTAAAGAAGAGAAAGTGTGCAGGCTTGTGAAGTCGCTTTATTGGATCAAGAAAGCACCCAAACAATGTTAGCAAATGGATTCAAGATTAACGAATGTGATAAGTTTGTTTACATTAAAAACGTTCTCAATCATAAAGTCATTGTTTGTCTGTATGTTGATGACATGTTAATAATGAGTAAAGATATTGATGATATAAATGATACTAAGCGCATGTTGTCCATCAAGTTTGATATGAAGTACTTAGGATTTGTTGATTTGATCTTAGGGATCAGGATTCTTAAAACTCCTCAGGGACTAGCATTATCTCAATCTCATTATATTAAAAGTGTATTGGATAAGTTCAAGTACTTGAATTTCAACAATGTCAAAACTTCAATTGATTTAAGCTTTAAATTTCAAAAGAATCAAGGTGGAAGTGACTCTCAATTGGAATATGCCAGAGTGTTGGGAAGTTTGATGTATATTATGAATTGTACGCGACCAGATATAGCATGTGCTATTAGCAAACTGAGTCGATTCACTAGTAATCCTAATCAAACTCACTGGATGGCAATGAAACGTGTGCTAGGGTATCTGAAATATACAAAACATTATGCTTTGCATTATAATAAATATTTTGCCGTGATTGAAAGATATAGTGATGCAAATTGGATCACGGGGTCAAATGAAGTAAAATCCACAAGTGGTTATGTGCTTACACTTGGTGGAGGAGTAGTCTCTTGGAAGTTGTCCAAACAGAAATGTATTGCTCGCTCCACAATTAAATTTGAATTTATTGCTTTAGATAAGGTCGGTGAATAAGGTGAATGGCTCCGAAATTTCTTAGAGGATATTCCATTCTGGCCCAAACCTGTGGGACATATTTGCATACATTGTGATAGTCAAGCAGAAATAGGTAGGGCAGGGAGCGTCATGTACAACGGGAAGTCTCGTCATATACGACGGAGACATAACACCGTAAGACAACTATTTTCTAGTGGAATTATCACAATTGACTATGTGAAATCAAGTGATAATGTGTCAGATCAACTAACGAAAGGCCTAGTAAGAGAGGCAGTTGAAAGATCATCTAAGGGGATGGGTTTACGGCTTAGGACAAGTCATCATGGAGGTAACTCTATCTAGCAGACTGAAGATCCCAAGAGCTAGATTTAAGGACAAAAACAAAGTTGTGACTGACGGTTTGACATTGTCAATCAACTCAATCCATTCTCATGATGAAGACAATGTTCAAGAACAAGGTTAAAATATTAAGGCTTGTTAATGAAGTTAATAAAGCTTAAAGTTTTTAATGATTTGCTAAGTTTGGCAGATTTGACCAAATAGTGTATCTACGAGATGACATAGTTAGAAATCACCTATGTGAGTGTGAAGTGTAAGCTGCTTCAAATAGAATTTTTTGTCAAAAGCCTATTCTCTACACACTCATGAAACCAGGTGGTGTTCATGGCTGAAATGAACACAACTGTAAGAACCATAAACGGTAAAGGGTTAATTATGTGACATATGGTTGTCTAGGTATACACCAAAGCTTGATGGTTCAACCATATCGCATCTACCGATTGACCGAGTATATCCGACATATGTTCACTACGGAAAGTCCAAGGGGAAACCTACTTATCCAGATGCAATTGATCCTTGCTTGTAAAGTACACACTCGTCTGTGCATTCATTTATGCTATGATCATTCCCCATTAATATGGGGGATTGTTAGGTATAGCAAGAGTTAATGGGAAATGGAAGGAAGATGAAAAGATGAATTGAAAAAGATTCTCTTATGCTTTAAGAAAAGACATTTCCCCCTCATTGGTGGTGGAAGAAAAATAGAAGTGTTTAAATAGAGAAACACTTCTATTAGTTGTTTAAATGGTTGGAAAGAGGGGGGGCCATTGCGCCGTCGTCGTCGCCCTCTCGCTCGGCTTTGGCTTTGGCATTTGCAAAATGATCGATCGAGAGATTGTTTTTGGACAAAGTTTTGTTTTAATTATTTAGTTAATTATTTATTTAATTAATTAAATTAAATTAAATGGCCAAAACGTTTCAATTATTTAGTAAATGAACCGAAACATTCCGATCCGACTAGTATCCGCTCGACCCGTTTTATTTAAAATACTTTCCCATTTTATTTAAATTTCCCGCCGTTGGAGATGACTGTTCTGAAAGGTTGCAACTTTCAAGAACAACCATGACCGTTTTAAAGGTTGCAAACTTTCATGAATGGTCGTGTGGATTCTGAAAGGTTGCAACCTTTCGGAACCAGTTCCTCTTGGCTATAAATACCAGTAATTCTTCAGACTTTTTACTTACAAAAATTTCTGATTTCTTCTTCTTCTTCTGCACAAATTTTCTTGGTGTACTTTACTGTCGTTGAGTGGCTCGCTGACACCAGAGTTTTGGGTATCAATACACTAGTGATTGAGATCATTCTATCCTGAAAGGACATATTCCAAATCAAACCTAGGATACTAGAGGGGAATAATTTCCTTAAGGGGACACTGTGCATTTAGTGGGCTTGATCTTCTTTCCATTCTGGTTTTTCAGATTCTGGTACTTTTTACAAATTTTAATTTTGTCAATTAATTTATGTTCTTCACTGGTTTATTTAAACTTTGGTAACTTCGTATTTCTGCAAAGTTTCTTGTAATCAGTAGTACTGTTTTAAACACAGATTGTCTAACATGCTAGTCATGAATCCACTATTTGAGTCATATGAGATTGGTTGGCAGTGGCATTGAATCCTCCCCCTCTTTGTCATGTGGTTAGAATTTGGCTTGGATGAGTAAAGAATTGTTGACCTCTGTTATAACTTTGTAACTGATGGTATTGTTCTCCTACTAGTGTTTCGTACTACTGGTACTATGAAGTACTCATATACCATACTAGTAGCCTCATGCAGATAGAAATACTGGTGGATTTTCCGTAGAAACAGAAATAGCCCAAACCACAAGATTACCAGATGAGTAAATCTCACTTGATCCTTCACTAGTGTTGGTTCTTTTATCCCGATCCACCTTCTGCATGGTAGTTAGAGACTCACGCATGCCAATAATGACCTTTTCATGCTGCTCTTTAATTTAATTTTGTCTAAGTGTAAAGTTAATCATTTCCAATGTCATATGATTGAATATTTCCTTAATCTCCTTCATGTCGTTAGCCATGGTTTTAACAAAGCTCAGAACACTAATGTTTTTGATACCAAGGGTGTGTTTGGTATGAAGGAAATTTTTTTCCAATTTTCTCATGTTTGGTTGAATTAAATGTTTTGGAAAACATTTTCCAAATCAACTCATTTTTCTCAAATTTAAAGAAAATGACTTTCCTTCAAAACTTAAGGAAAACATTTTCCAAAACTCTCTTCCAACTTCAAATTACAATTTTTTTTTGTTGAAAAAGTCAATTTATTTTGTCCCTACTCTCAAACCATCCTCCCAACCACCACCACCACCACCCCCCAAAAAAAATCAAAGCTTGTTTTAAAAAATAATATTAACTTCAATTTTTTTACCCCACCCTCACCCCCTACCACCCCACACCCCTCGAAAAAAAATATATTAAAATTTATTTTTTTTAAATATTTCTAATTTCATTTTCTTATTTTTTTACCCCACCCCCTACCCTCTCCCCCCATCAGCCCCCCACCCCCTTCAAAAAAAAATTAAATTTGTTTTTAAAATATATTTTCTACTTCAAATTTTTATTTTTTCACCCCTACCCTAGACCCTCCCCCCGCAAGACCCACCCCCCACCCCCCAAAAAAATTTAAGTTTGTTTTTAAAAAATATTTTCAACTTCAAAAATTTATTTTTTTACTTCGAACCTCGATCCCCCACTACACCCCGCTCCCCCAAAAAATGTTGAGTTTGTTTTTAAAAAATATTTTCAACTTCAAAATTTCATTTTTTCATCCCCCGACCCCCACCCCACCCATTTTGACCTAGAAGGAAGAGACAATTACTTGCACTAAAAAAGCAATTGAGTCGAAAGTTAAAATAAAAATACTCTTCTTAATAAATAAAAATAAATAAATATATAATATTTTTTTTTTTAAATAATAGTAGTAGTAATATATTTTGTATTAACTAGATTCCTTTTTGTGTGTTTTAATTTATGGGGAAAAAAATTGTTAGTGTTTTCATAGATGTTTGAGGACCTAATCACCAAGTAGTTAAAAATTATAAGTAAATGTAACCAAAAATTATCCGGGGAAGCAAACTATATCTTTCGGTGAAACAAGCTGCCAGCAAATATATTTTTGAAATTAAAACCCAAAGACAATATAAAGCGAAGAGATAAGAGTAGAAAACTCTTACGAGGCAGTTAACTGTACAACCAGTGAATATAAAATTGAGCAGCAATTTTAGCAACAGGACACCCAAAATGAAGGAAAACAGAGGGAGGAAGATGATGATAAACCAAGAAGTGGAAAGGAAGAAAAGGAAAAGCGAAAGATGTAGAGAAGGAGAAACAAAGAACCTGTAGAAATTTCCTCAAGAAAGAGCAAATGAGTACACATGTATAATGAATGGGCTCCAAATCAGATGAAGTAATATTGTACACCAGAAATGACGGAAATGCCCTCTTGACCCTAAGCTCCTCTATTCTCATCTATTATATAAAGTAATATATATATATATATATATATATATATTTCACCTTTTTGTAGTTAATTAGGATACACCGATACAGGAGAATAATTTTTCATCGAATTTCTATTTTTGTACCATTCCTCATCCAATTAGAATTTGGAGAGAACAAATTTGCTTCGTTCCATTAGAGTCCTAACCCAAAAAGTAATTATAGTTACTTTTGGAGAGGGACTCCTTTAATGCTACTATTCATCTATAAATAGACACTCATCATTATTATTTTTATTAGCATCGGGAAAGTTAAGGCTCCTTTTTGCATACACTCTTGAGATTATCGTGTAGAAATCGAGACATAAGGTACGTGTTTTTGCTTTGTTCTTCTTTCTTCGTTTTTTGGTTTTTTTTATAGATCAACATAAGCAATATTTGTATTTTGTGGAGGCTACACAGTGGAGAGCTTTATCACACAAGAATTTTATCTCAAGGTGTGAAGGGATGTGTTTAACGTCCCCACCTTGAGAACAACAACATAAGCAATATTTATATTTTGTGGAGGCTACACAATGGAGAGTTTTATCACACAAGAATTTGATCTTGAGGTATGAAGGGATGTGTTTAACGTCTTCGCCTTAAGATCAACAATATAAATAATATTTGTATTTTGCGGAGGCTACACAATGGAGAGCTTTATCACACAAGAATTTGATCTTGAGGTGTGAAGGGATGTGTTTAATGTCCCTGCTTTGAGATCAACATAAAAAATATTTGTATTTTGCGGAGGCTACACAATGGAGAGCTTTATCACACAAGAATTTGATCTTGAGGTATGAAGGGATGTGCTTAACATCCTCGCCTTGAAGATCAGTAACTTGAGGCTTTATAAGATCTCGAATACTACACAAGGATTTGATCTTGAGGTGTGAAAGGATATGTTGTACATCCCCGCCTTGAGATCACTAACTTGAAGCTTTATAAGATCTCAAATACTACACAAGAATTTGATCTTGAGGTATGAAAGGATGTGTTGAACATCCCTGCATTGAGATCACTAACTTGAGGCTATATAAGATCTCAAATACTACACAAGAATTTGATCTTGAGGTGTGAAAGTATGTGTTGAACATCCCTCCTTTAGATCACTAACTTGAGGCTTTATAAGATCATGCATACTACACAAGAATTTGATCTTGAGGTGTGAAAGGATGTGTTGAAGATCCCCGCCTTCAGATTGCTAACTTATGGCTTTATAAAAGCCTAAATACTTAAGCATAAGGCATGAAAGGCAAAAAAAAATCTACCTTATGGAATGAAAATTTAAAGATCCTTTTATGTATAAATTCGTGGAAAGGCTAGCTTAAGGTACAAAGGGACAAATGTTGTCCACCTTAAGGTATGGAAATTTAAAGATCCTTTTAAGGATAAATTCGTGAAAAGGACAGCTTAAGGTGCAATGGGAAAAATCTCATCCACCTTAAGACATGGGAATTTAAGGATCCATTTAAGGATAAATCTATGAAAAGACCAGCTTAAAGTGCAAATGGACAATATTGTGTCCACCTTAAGGCATGGAATTTAAAGATCATTTTAAGGATAAATCCTTGAAAAGGCCAGCTTAAGATGCAAAGGGGCAAATCTCGTCCACCTTAAGGCATGGAAATTAGAAATGGCCAGCTTAAGGTGCAAAAGGACAACTTTGTCTACCTTAAGGCATGGAAATTTAACAACATGCATATTTGGAGGATTTGAAGACTTCAACTTGCAGACTTGGAGGATTTGAAGACTTCAACTTTTATACTTGGAGGATTTGAAGATTTCTACTTGCATACTTGAAGAATTTGAAGACTTCAACTTGCATACTTGGAGGATTTGAAAACTCCAACTTGCATATTTGGAGGATTTGAAGACTTCAACTTCCATATTTGGAGGATTTGAAGACTTAAACTTGCAAACGTTGAAGAATTTAAAGACTTCAACTTGCATACTTGGCCGAATTTAAAGACTTCTAGCATACTGTTAAAAAGTTCAAATTTTTATACGGGTTTACCACCTCATATTGACACATCAGTACTTCATACAAGTTTAAAGTTTGATGAAAGAAAACATAAAATAAAATACTTATAGCATTGACTTTCATATGACATATCAAGTGGGAACATGTTGTTTTTTTGCACTCATGCACCTGAACTTAGAATGTGATTCTAAGTGCCTAGTACCTCAGTGAATAGGATCAAGTCACAACGTAGTTTTGGGAGAGCTTTTTTTTGTTTATTTTTTTTGGTGTGCCATACACAGTTTATACTCTTTCGGACCAGGAGTGACATGAAGTTTAGGCTCGTACCTTAAGAAGCATCATCTTACTTCAAGGGTAGTACCTCTTCAGTAATTTTGCATTAATAGGACCAATCTTCACGCCATTTGCATCAACATGCAAGCTTGTAAGCACCATTTGAATATGTTTTTTGTACAACATATGGTCCATCTCACTTTGAGGTAAATTTTCCCCCAGACTTATGCAAAGTAATATGGGTCTTCTTACTACAAGTACTTGGTCTCTAAATTTAAAGAACCTCAAGCAAACCTTCTTGTTAAAAGCACGGGATAGACAAGCTTTAATATTCAAGATTTTTTGAGCTTCTAGTCTCTTTTAATCAAGTTCTTCTAACTCCGCAAAACGTAGTTGAGCATTTTATTCTTTAGTGAGCCCTTCTTGAAAAGCAATTCTTAAGAAAGGTATTCGACGCTCAAGTGACAGGTTTGCTACAACTCCAAAAGCAATTGAATATAGTGTGGCTTGAGTCGGTGTGCGGTATGTTGTCCTATATGCCCACGAAGCTTCTTCCATTCTTTCATGCCAATCATGATTGGACTAGGAGACAACTTTGTTGAGCAGGTAGCATAGAGTCTTATTGAATGCTTCAGCAAGACCATTGGTGGCAGCATGATACATAGAAGATTTATGTTGCTTGAAGCCAAAGAGATCATAAATCTTGTTCATTAACTTTTTGTCAAATGGCTTGCCATTATCTGTTATTATGTAGCGAGGGATGCCAAAACGATAGACGATATTCACTCAGATGAAATTTGCAACATTCTCTTTCTTCACTTTTTTAAGAGCGACAACTTCAACCCATTTTGAGAAGTAATCTATTGCAGTGATGTGCCGTGAAATCTTGGCATATTTGATGCTTGAAAACTAGGGATTAATACTAGAATCAAGTGTATTTATGTGGATATGATGTGTTTGGTAGTGTTTGTACAGGTAAAACATGTGGAAGAAGAAAAGAAAATGTAGGGTGAAAATGGATGGAACCAAGTGAAGATCATGGATGCCTTGACGGGACGTGAAGATCATGACTGATCGTGAAAGGGCTCGTGAATTGGAACCAGTGAGAAGGCATGGAAGATAACATATTGGTGGATCTCAAGTAAAGACCACGGATGCTTTCACGGGTCGTGGTCATCACAACGGTCCATGGTAGTGTCCGTGCAGTGGAACCAGTGTTTGGGTCTTGAGGAGATAAAGTGCAAAGACAACTCAAGTGAAGACCACAGAAGGCCTCACGGGTCGTGGTCTCCATAACGGCCCGTGGTGGTGATCGTGAAGTTGATCCAGTGAACAAGTTTAAAAAGCTAAAAATTGAATTGATTAAGTGAAGACCACGGGCATCTATAAGGACCGTGCTCACTATCACGATCTGTGGTGTTGTCCGTAATGCATTTCCAGTGTACAATCATTGAATACCCAAGCATGGGGAATTCTAAGTGAAGACCACGAAGCGCTTCACAGACCGTGAAGCCCTTGACAGACCGTGGTGGCCTCCATAAAGTGTCCGACAGTTCAGTCCTACTTTGAGTAGGACTCTTTTTAAAATACTTAATTTGAATTCATTAGGTTGTTTTTGGTTTTTATCTCATCTTATCTGGAACGACAAACGAAGTTTAAAAGATTCTTTGCTTTTGGTTTTTGAGATTAACATCAAATTAAGTTTGAAAGTTGGATTTCCGATTCTTGAATTATCAAAGTGCTTATCGATTTGCTTATTTTCGTAAGTATTTTCTTGTCGTGTTTTCATTATATACTTCTGTATATTTGCGTGAAATCATGGGTGGCTAAATACCACAACTGGGATTGTGGGATCTATGACGTAAATCTAAATGTAATTTCGTAAAATGAGTGAAAGGTGATTTATATTTGCGAATTATAATTTAGCTTTCGTTATTCATGTATTCCAATGAGTACACGCATTGGAGTGAGCCTGTATTTGTCATTTGTTCGAGAGAAATATGATAGTTAGGAAAAAGCTAAATTAACCTGAAGAAATGGATTCAAAGTTCGAGTTCGAGAGAAAAGAACTTTCACACTATTGTAAGCGAGGGTAAAACTTGTAACACTCAGGGACCAAGAGGACGTGAGTGAAAATTATCTGATTAGACTGAGAAGTATCATATATATATATAGCTCGCCTATGTTTTGTAGAGATAAATTGCCTAAAACTCAATTACGGAAGAACATTAGAGGCAACGTTATGGGGAACACAATCTTAGTTTCATTTAATTATCGAAACAACTTTAGAATTGATATTATGTTAATTGTTAAATTAGATCTTAGTTAACAACCTTGGTTACTAGAGCTTTATAGCTAAACCCATTTTACTTTCCGTAACTATTTCTTTAGGAAATAATAACGACATTTGAGTAAACGCGACAATGAAATCATTTTTGTAAAGAAATTCTCTGTGGGATCGACCTCAACTCACGTTGAGTTCTATAAATTGACTTCGACCGTTTATACCTCTTAATTGAGGTGTAAGTTTGGACGTATCATGCAGCTAAGATGTACAAGTATCTACCAGAAGATTTTGGTAATGGTCCCACTACATCCAATCCTCAAGCGTTAAATGGCCAAGATGTAATAGTTGGGTGTAATACTTCAGGTGACTGATGTATGAAATTTGCATGAAATTGGCAAGCATTGCACCTTCAAGCATAATCTAAACAATCCTTCACCATGGTTAGCGAATAATACCCCATTCTTTTTATGTGAAAGTGGAGCTTTGGTCCATGTGATCCACATACTCCTGAGTGTGCTTATTGCAGAGCTTGGATTGATTCTTCATCTCCCAAACATCGGTAGAGTACTCCCTCAAATGATCTTCTATATAATGTTTTCTTGTAGTAAAGGAAGCGAGGTGTATGACGACAAATGTAAGTCTTTCTCCTTGGATTTTCCTGAAGTATCCCATAACACATATAGTCAATAATGGGTTGTCTCTAATCTTCCTTCGCAACTTCAGAAACAACGACGACATATTCAAGCTCATTTTCTATATATTCATCCTAATTTGGTGGTGGTACTATCCATTTTTGGAAAATAGTAACTTGTGTCTCATCAGGCAAGGTTAGCGTTGAAGTCAGGGCAGCCAACACATCAACTTTCTTGTTTTCCGTTCTAGGCACAAGTTGAAGGGTTACATATCCAAACCACCCTATCAACTTTTGAGTATAATCATGATAAGGATGCAATTCAGGCTTCTTCACCTCATAACTTTCCAAGAGTTGATTGATCACCAACTAAGAGTCACCAAAAACTTGTAAGTGCAATTGTTTCATGTCGATGGCCACTTCAAGTCCAAGTATCAACGCTTGGTATTCATTAACATTGTTGGAGCAACATTGCTTCAAAGTAAAAGAGAATGGTAGAATCTCTTCTTGTGAAGTGACGAACACCACACTAGCCCCAGCTCCACCATGATTTGCAGCCCCATCAAAGTACGTTTTCCAAGGAGGTCGAATTTCAATATACATCACATCTTCATCGGGAAGATCATCAATTAACTCTCAATCATCTGGTATCACGTGGTCTGCCAAAAAATCTACTAGTGCTTGTCCCTTTACAACTTTATGAGGAATGTACACGATCTCAAATTGTTGGAATAAGAAGTACCATCTTGCTAGTCAGTCACGAAGGACACGTTTTGACATAACAAACTTGATGGGATTTGCTTTAGAAATAAGGCAAACAACATGGGCTTGAAAATAATGCTTCATCTTTTGAATTGAGAAGACTAGCGCCAAGCATAATTTTTCAATTGGAGAATAGTTCACCTCATTTGGCGTCATCATTCTGCTCAAGTAGTAGAGAGAATCTTCTTTGCCTTCACTATTCTCTTTAGCTAACAAGGCTCCTACGGACCTTTCTTGTGCCGTAATGTAGAGTACAATGGCTTTTCAGGTATAGGGACTGCCAAAACTGGAGGTTTCACTAGATATGATTTGATACTTTTAAAGGCATCGTTACATGTTTGGTCCCAATTAAAAAGAAGCACCTTTATTCATGAGATGAACAAATGGTTGGAATCTTCCTGCTAGATTTGAGATGAACCTTCTCAAGTAGGCTAGCTTTCCTTGGAGAATTTTTAACTTATGAATATTTCAAGGCTCGGGCATCTTTGAAATTGCATTAACTTTGGCTTGATCAATTTCAATTCCTCGATATCTCACAATAATGCCAAGGAACTTGAAAAAAGTAACTCCGAAGGCACATTTCAAAGGATTCTTCCTTAGTTGATATCTTCAGAGTAACTCAAACACCATTCTTAAGTCTTTCAAATGATCACCCCTTTTTCTCGACTTTACCGCCAAGTCATCAACATAGAATTCAACATTTTTATAGAGGAAATCATCAAATATATTTTGCATAGCCCTTTGATATGTGGCACCAACATTATTTAAACCAAATGACATCACTTTGTAGCAATATATACCCTTAGGTAAGGCTGGCAATTGGACCGGTTTTTTTTCGGTCCGGTCCGATTCCCGTACCGGTAAGTTCGGTACCAGTTGAACCAATAAGGAACCGGTCTTATAGGTACCGGAACCGGTACCGAAACGGAACCCAAATTTTTATCCGGTTGATCCGGTCCGGTCCGGTTCAACGGTCAATTTAATTTTTTAATTTTTTTTTATTTTTAAAGTTGAACGTTATAGAGCCGTTGGGCTGGGGCCCAAAACGGCTCCAAACAGCCCCC
The DNA here is from genome assembly GCA_029582725.1 of Solanum chiquidenum. Classification (NCBI taxonomy): domain Eukaryota; kingdom Viridiplantae; phylum Streptophyta; class Magnoliopsida; order Solanales; family Solanaceae; genus Solanum; species Solanum chiquidenum. Next base: position 708 of record JAJOOS010006040.1, on the reverse strand, counting down.
ACCCCTCTCTACCCTTTAAAACTATAAATATACCCATACTTTTTCATTTAAATCACAAATTCACAAACTATTTCATTAATATCTTATAAAATCTCTTAATTTTCAATCTCTCATAAATTCATAATTATTATTTTGTGATATTGACTTGGAGTTCGAATTTCGGAGATTTATTTGAGGTAAATCGGAAGCTTCAATTGGCATCTCTCAATTTCAGCTTTGGTTAGACGTCTACTTTTACGTAGACGTTCGGTACATTCGTTCCAACTTTAATTTTTTATTTGTTTATTAATTAAGTTATTTTATTTTATTTTGTTATATTATCTTGCTTTTTTTTCATAATATTTAATTATTTTAAACTTGAACATGAATTTGGAAAGAAATAGTGGTAAAAGACCAATGTCGGAAAGAAAAAATAATAGGGGAGGAGGAAGTAGTTCTAATTCTAAAAATTTGCCACCTCCTAGATTTAGAATTAATACTAATGATTATACTCATGTTGATGAAACTTCTTTTACACGAGACTCACGACCTATTGAATTTAATTCCGAAAATGAAGTAGATCATGAAACTTTAAATAGATGTTTTACTAATTTTGAGGAAGAATTAGATGAGGAAGTAGAAATAAATGAAGAAGATGATGAGACCCCTACCCCTACTAGTCCGGCTACCGAATTACCGGAACAAGATGAAGTCCCCTCTTTACCTACT
>JAJOOS010006039.1:0-22624 GCA_029582725.1 Solanum chiquidenum | reverse complement strand
CATCACGAGATCCTTCATATCATGAACCATAACTCTTGAATTCATAATTCACATTCAAGAGAGAGTTAAGAGTAGAGTTCAAGAAAGTCTTTGAGTTCAATTGTGAATCCTTTGAGATCAACTATTGATTTGAACTAAGTATTGAGAAAGTAAGTATGATAATGATAAGATTTGTATCATGAGTTCCATAATGTTATGTAGACCTATGATTCAAGTCGTTCATTCCCATAAATTCCGCATGAACTCCATAAGTTGAGTGTCTATGAGAGGAGTAATATCTACATGTCCTAAGTCTTGAGTATTGAGTTTCTAACCCATTTGAGATTATATTCCTAATAATGGGACTATTACATATTACCCATGAAGTCCTTGAGTTGGGTTTTCATGTCCATAATTCCGCATGAACCCTATAAGTCGAGCAGTCTTGAGATGAGAAGTATCTTTGAGTCCTTGAGTTGAGTAGTTCATGCTCATAATTCCGCATGAACCCTCTGAGTTGATCATTCTTGAAGTTATTGAAGTTCTTGAGTTCCAAGTATTGAGTTCTATCTATGGTTATTGAAAACCTTGCATTAAGTTGTTCACGTCCATAATTCGGCATGAACCATATTTTAAGAAGTCTTTTACAAACGTTTTAACTTTGTTTTAAGACTTAAGCTTTGAAGTTGAGTAAAGAGTAAGAGTAAAGTTCATTTTCTTTAAAATGATAAATGGGAACTGAGTATTCCCAAGAGTAAATATTTTCAGATTTAAGATGAGAGGAAACTGAGATTTCCAAAAGAGTTTTGAGCAAGAAAGGGAACATCGATTCCAAGAGAGTTGTTAAGCTAAGTTTGAGTAATTATATCAAACCAGAGAAGAAGTTGTTTTAAAAACAAATGAGCTAAGTATATTTTGGGAGTAGTATTGAGCATCGATATGGGGATGAGAGTTCATATTAACTCAAGCCCCCCAAAACCATATAGCCATCATGGGTAGAAAATGGTCATACTTTTTAGATGAATCTTTTTCGCATAGACTAGTAGATCCACTAAGTTAAGTTAGGTCTTATACTGATGGCAATGTATAGAATGGTCCTTGGCAACATGAAGTAAAGTGTTGTATCATCACTATAACTCTTAAGTGATGGTTGTCGGTTAGAGAAACTCCCACAGAAACTATATTATTTTATTAAATAAGTAAAGTTGAGTTTGTTATTGCATTTTCCTTAACGAACTAAGTTGCTTTTACTGTTTTATAAAGCTTTCCATATATTGCATCTTTTACTATTGCATTATCCTTGAGTATCATGAGTTGAGTATTTCAAGTCGAGTATCATATCTTTGAGTTGAGTATCTAATCTCTGAGTTGAGTATCTTATTCTTGAGTACTTTTGAGTTGAGTAAGTTCGAGTAGTTTTGAGTATCCTTGAGTATTCCTTGAGTTGAGTAAGTTTGAAAAGAGGTAAGTATGTTTCCATTTTTATCAAGTTCAAGCTTATGTTATGCTTTAGAATTCCCCTTACATGCTCGTACATTCCATGTACTGAGCCATTTGGCTTGCATCTTCTCATGATGCAGACACATGTATTCAGGATCATCAACAGGAGCTTCGTTGATACATTCGAGAGTTCGAGTTAGCTATGGTGAGCCTCCTTGCTTCCGGAGGATTTCATTTACTTTTCAGTTTAGTCAGGATGTTGTGGGTCTTGTCCCGACTTCCATCTTTACCAGTTAGAGTTTCATAGATAGTCAGTATAGTTGAGAAGTCTGTATTATTCATTTATTTTATTAAATGTTTTAAAGACTTAAGTTGCCTATTTTATGGCAAGTTGAATATATTATTTTTATTCAAAGTTATCTATTCAGTATTGTTCAGATTTTCTTTAAGTTGAGTTTATTGAATTTTATTCAGCTTTAAACTTTTGCATGCTTAAGTTAGTCTTCCGCTTGTAGTCAGCCAGGATGAGGGTTCGCTTGGGGACCAACAATGGTTCTTGAGTGCCGGCCACATCCAGGGTGTAGACTCGGGTCGTGACACTTTTCCAATAAGCAGTGACTTTTTCGAAAGGTTGTGACTTTTTGGATAAGGCACAATTAACACCTATTCATACTACTATTTGGTAGCTATAAAAAGAGGGGTTTCCTCAAACTTCTAAACTATAATTTCTTTAAGTTCTCTACTCTTCTTCTTCTTTAAAAATCTCATGTGTTATTTGCAAAAATTGATTAAGTTTGAAATTCAACGAAATTTGAGATACCTCATAAGAAAGAGTTGGTGAAAAAAATTGTAGCAAATCATTCATTAATTCACACTCGTATTTTTTCTTACCATTTTCACGAGTTAACAGTGACGAAAAATTGTGGGAGAGACAATAATATTAAACAAATATGAAAAAAGGCATATGATTTGGGTAAGATATTTCTTCTTTGTTTTAATTTTTTTATTCTTTTCCCTCAAACGAATGAGTTTCTTCCTAATTTTGCTAAAACAATGGGTATCAACATAGTGTTAAATTCACTATATCAAAAAATAGATTTTTATTTTTACTTATAATTTGATAACATAGCCATGATAATAGTTATTTTTTAATAGATATGTACGTAAAATAGAACGGAGAAAGTAAAATGTTGGTGACAAGAGATTTAAATCAAATGGAATGCTAGAGTGATTATAGCATGAACATATATTTTCGTCTTCATTCTTCATTGGCTATGTATTGTTCCATATAATTTTTCTTTATGTTACAAGATACACTCCTTACTAGCTATATAAAAATAGATAAGAAAATAGTGATTCATCATAAAATGATCTTAAATCAAATTAATGATTCTATAAATAATACTTTACATTTTATTCATCTATTAATAAATTTTTATAATTGAAAAAATTAAATATTTTATATCATGATACAATTTCTATAAGATACTAGATACTTTAATTAGACAACAACATATGATATATATGCAACAGAAAAAAAGAGAAGACTACAATTCCACAAAGATAAGGTAGAAACTTAATGAAATGAAGTATTTTTCATCATTGATGTTATTCATATATTAAAATTAAATTATTCTACTGAAGTATATATAACCATCATTCATGATAATAACCAATTATACTTTTTTTGTAAAATTGACTCTCTATGATAGCCTTACTAAAATATTAATAGAGTAATAATATTTTGTAAAAGATATATTACATATAAAGATAAAATATTAAAATACTTATGGTAATCCTTATTAGTGTCATGCACATATTAAATTTCAAGTATGAATATTTAAGATAAAATTTGCACTTAAATGGTGTACATCATTTATGTTCATAACCTCAAGAGGTGTAACGATCTGATTTCCATCGTTATGAAAAAGCCAATGGAGAAAAAATTGGAGTCAGAAAACTTTTTCATAGTAGTTGGATTTTCCCAACCTAGTCCAAATTTGGATGAAATCGGAGTCATTAAGGTGTAGGGAAATCTAGTAACAACCGGGTAAGTTAATTATGTTTTTGATTAGATGAGTAGTTAGATAACTCGTTAAGGAATCCATATGACTTTACATAATTGAATTCGGGCGAGTAGAAGTCCCGAAATCGATCTTAGCGTAAAAGATATTTACTGAGCGTCGTGGGTTAGATGTGTGTTGTGAAATGGGAATTTTAGAATTCTTGAAATAACTCTCTGTCTCGAGAATGCCTCTTTGGCGTTGGGTTTTGCCGCTTTGGCGAGGTGGTGGCCGCTGTGGCAGTCCGACGCGAATTAAGGTCGTTAATAAACCCCTAAACAACCTCATTATGCATTTTTCAACATTTAGAGCTAAGGAACGACCCCCAGGCGACTCCTACTCATTTTTCAGCATTCTTGAGGCTAAAGGTAAGCTTTTCACTCCCCGAATCCATTTTTCGATCCATAGAACATAATAGAATGGGTGAATATTGATGGGGGAGGGTTTTGTTAAAGATTCTATGGTGGAAACAACCCTAAATTGGGTATTAGGATCTTGAGTTTGGCCTAAGGTTATTGGGTTTGTTATAATCCGGATAATTAGACCTTTGATTGTTCATCCTTGTGTTAATTATATGTTTTTAAACCACGAACAAGCGGGAAGAATCCGGAAAGAGAAGATTCAAGTGCCTTAGGGGATTCAAGCGCCTTAGGGGATTCAAGCTTGGATTTGAGGTAGGTAATGGTTGTGATTTCATGATTGTGTGATATATGTTTGTTCTTGCTTCATTATGATGCATGAATGTATGCGAATGTTGCATTGTTGATCACACTAATTGTATGAGTATGAACGAATAACTGTATGCCATGAATCACTTCTTGATTGTATGATTATTGAGAATATATATACTTGTGATTGTGATTGTGATTGTGGTGTGTTGAATTGATCGGTTTCCACGTTCTGACATAACTAACTGGGATCGGTTGCCACATTTCAGAATAATTAATTGAGATCGGTTTCCACGTTTTAGCATAAATAACTGAGATAGGTTGCCACGTTTCGGCATAAATATGGGATCGGTTGCCACATTCCGGCATAAACATTGGATCGGATACCACGTTCTGGTATGCTAACAGTTTGGGTGTGGGTTCCATGAGAGGACCATTGAATTGAGTTCCGTGAGAGGACCATTGAATTGTGTTGTGTATCTACTTGTGATGATTACATTCATATCTAATGATGATTGATATTGGAAGAATGTATGTTGCTCTAAATTGATATAAATGTGATATGTGAGAATCATGAAGTTGTTCATTGTTTGTGTATGTTGATGATATTGTATATGTTCGATAGGTGCATGTGATTATAATGTTGTATTAACTTGTTTTATGTTACACTTAGTGAGATAGCCGCGTGATCCTACCAGTACATTGTGGTTGTGTACTGATACTGCACTTGCTCTTTCTTTGTTGAGTACAAGGCATCTTCAGGTGGCTATTGATAGACTTCAGCTAGGTGACTAATGAGTGTGACTGGATTCAAGGGTGAGCCACTTATTTCGGGCTGCCATGGATCTCTCTTGTTTATGTCCACTCTTTTTGGACTCAAACTATTTGTTAAGATGTTGTTTAATTTCGGGATTGTACCCTTTGTTCTTAGACTTGTCGTTAGTAGAGTTTTGGTACAATGACTTTCAGGTTCTAGGTATTTAAGTCCGCATTTGTTTAGTTAATTAACTTGCTTCTGTAACTTAATTGCCTTAGTTTGTGTTGTAGTAGTGGTTCTCCCACCGGATGATTAGTGTGGGTGCCAATCACGACGGTCTGGGTCGTGACAAGAGGAAAGGCCATTGGTGACATTTTTTTAATGAATATTTTTTTCTTTCTATTTTGTTGGTTAGATTTGTTTACAAAATTGAGTGAAGTAAGAAATAATATTATTAAAGAAATATAACTTTCTCCCATATTTAAACTTTGAATGTATTTTGAAATATTTTAATGATATCTGGTCATTTTGATTTTAAAATACAAGTAACTCTATGACAATATGTATTAAGAATTTAGAAACACTTGTCCTATGTTCGTTCAATTATAATTGTTTACTAAAAAAGCTTTAATTTAGTAATATTAATTCTATTTTACAACATCATAGATTATATATACAATACGCACGTGCAACGCACGTGCCGTAAAACTAGTATATATATATATATATATATATACTAGTTAATTTGCAGAAAAAATGGGATAGGGGCAAGAAAATCTTTAAAAATTTAATAACATGTTTATTAAAATAACTAATGATATTTTTTTTTGTGACAAAGGAGTGAGGAAAAAGATCAAAAAGGGGCTGATTTATGGAGAAAATAACTAAGGCTTTTTTTAGTGGGTAGAAAATTAAAAAATCAAATACTAAGATGAAGAAAAGTGAACCAGATGGGCTTATGAAATAGAGAACTCAGCGAAGTACCCACCTATTTCCCACCTATTCCAGTACATCCCTATTCAATTAACATTTAATGTTCTTTTCCATTTTATGGTGAGAGTAATTAGCATTTAATTAAAGATAATTTCTTGTACGCTTTTGTTAAAGATTCTCAAAGTTTAATCTTTTCAACAAAAAAAATCTTAAATAGTGAAATAGTGGTCCTCTAAGATTATTTTTTTTTGCAATTTCAATAATTTTATGCCCCTTAACTTTGCAAGAATGTGAAAGTGGGACCAATAATTATAATCAATGTTTTTTCTATGAAAGATGATTGGTGCAACATGACCACTTCACATAAGAAGATGTTAGTAACTTTGATGAAGCAGTAAAATATGTTATCTCTGCTTCAAAATTTTAGATATTGTAATGTATTGAAAAGGGAAACTACATATGCACTTCCCAACTTTGATGCAACATTCGAAATATTATTAAATACAAAAGCCTACATAGATTAGATTCAAATATATAGTTTAGTATATAAAATATTGAGAAAATACATAAAAATCCGTCTAAACTTGACAGGATAATTTACTTTAGCACTTAAACTACACGGGCGTTTAAATACCCCTTTAACAACTTTGAAGTGAATTAAATACAACCATGAGAATAAAATACCACTCTCACCTACCATATCATAGCCATGTAAGCACTACGTCACAGTCATTTAAGCACCACGTCATTAATTTTTAATTTTTTTTTGCTTATTCACCTTTTTTCTTAAACATTTTTTAAAAATTCATTACACTAATCAATTAATTAAAAATACATTTTAAAATCAAAATTGTCCCATCTTCTTCCACCCCTTCTCTTCTACCCTCCCCCCCCCCTTTCTTGATTTTCACCATTTTCAACCTTCACTAGCTTCTTTTTTTCCCCAAATTTCCAGCCTTCAATAGTTTTTTTCTTCTTCAACATTCATCAATACTTACTTTTTCTTCTTCGAACCCTCTCTCTCTCCCACAAATCTTCCCCTTGGAGAATAATATTTTTTAAAAGTAATTTTTTTCTTAACAACTCAAATGAAAAATGAAGGTTGTGTAAGAAAGTTGATAGACCCACATTTTTTGCATCACAACTAATAGAATTCAAAATGGGTTACTTAAAATTCAAGAAAGTTTACATTCAAAAATATGAATTAGGTGTTGGATTTTGTGATTAGTGAAGGGTGGGTTGAGGATGAAGATGAAGGAGAATTTTTAATATGGAAGAAGAAAGGTATAAGGAGTGCTTCAATAGGGAAGAAGGCATTTGGGGAAGACAACAAATTAAAGAGAGAACAAAAAAATTAAATATATTTTAAAAAAAATTAAACCCACAAATTTCATTTACTTCTAAACAAGACATTTCACATTTTTTTTTAAACTTTAACTTATAAAAAAAATTAAAAAATTATTATTTATATATTGGCCAATAAAAATTTGCCATGTGTATGATTTTACCTTCTTTTTTTTTTAATTATTTCATGCGCTTTGAGGAGAGTGAATACATTCACTTTGCCATGTCAACTCTTAGGGTGGTATTTAATCAGTTCAGAATTGTTAAGGGGGGTATTTAAACGCCCGTATAGTTAAAGTACTAAAGTAAGTTTTGCTGTCAAGTTTAGAATTTTTTTTTTGTATGTATTTTCTCAAAAATATTTGTGTGTACAAAAGCTTACATAGATTATAGTAAAATATAACTCAATGCATAAAACATTGTGTTCACACAGAATTAGGAAAAAGGTCACAACCTAAGGCATCTCCAACCCTAATCTCTATTTTACTTTTTAAATATAGTGTTTTCTATTTTTTCAGACAACCAACTCCAACCCAAATCTCTATTTTACTCTCTAAAAAAAGAATCTTTTTCTCTCTTCTCAATATTATATTATTATTTTTATTTTCTTATCTCATGATACACATCCTTTATTTCTTTCTTTTTTTCCAAATAATCACTTTATATAATTTCATGTAATATAAAAATTTATTTTTTCAAATTCTTTACTTGATATAAATTATATTTTTTCCTAAATTTCTAAATAACATAAATTGCAAGTTAATATTATATAATATACAAATTAATGGACAATTCAAATAAAAGTGAAATTATTAATGAAATATAAATACATAAATACTCTACTTTCAAAATTATTACATTGCTCCCATAAATGCTCTATTAATGCATTACGGAGTTCAAAATGAACATATTTATTCTTAATTATTTTATGTCTAGATAAAGATTGTTCAAATAAGAGATTTTCATGCAACAAGAGCAACTACGAATAATTAAAAAAAGAAATCAACAAGCACAACTGCAATCACAACTACACTAATTAGGTGGATCATACATTAATTTTTTCCGAATATTGTTAAATCTAAAAACGACCTGCCGGATCTCTAAGTTATCGTTGTGATAAAATTATTATATTATGTATTGTTATCTTGTATTTAAATTATTATGTTATGTATTGTATTTTTAAATTAAATTTTTCATCTTATCATTTAATTTTGTGCATTCTACATATTGAAAATTAATAATGATATCATACTATATTAAAGTGACAAAAATTAAAAAAATTGAAACATTATTTAATCGGGGTGAAAGTAGTACATATTAAATAATATATTTTTTAAAATGTTATATAACATTAAAATGAATTACTGATATTAAAGATGTAATTAATGGTCTTATATGAAAAATATCATGTTAATTACAAAATAGTAAAAATAATAATAAAAAAATGAAAAAGTGAAATAGAGAGTGGAGAACTACTATTCACCTCTCTATAAATGGAGAATGGAGTCATTTAGAGAATGGTTGGAGAGCCCATTCTCTATTTTACTCTCCAAATATAGATAATGGAGAGTAAAATAGAGGTGAATTGGAGATGGTCTAAGAGGTACGATGTAGAAAGTCTATTCTAATATCAACCATTAATGGTTGATTCCATCTTAGATAGATTAGATTCTCATAATTTAAAAAATTCATCTCAGATAGACTAGATTCTCATAATTAAAAAAAATAAAATTCTTTCCACTGTATAATGTGAAATTAGGATTTTGCACGAGGACTGGTTGAAAACTTACACATTGAAGCATCTCCTTAATGAAAGTCGAGCTTGCAAGACTTTAGACATATGATACTACTTGGGTACTATTAAGGGGAGCCTTCTTTAGATGGCAGAAAAACATTTTCTTAATTACTAGCATCGTTAGCTTGTTTTCCCTTATGTAAACCCTTGCATGAGAGAAATTATTACACCTCAAAAATAGAAAAATTGAGTTGGAAAGAAAAAGTTTGCATTTTTGGCACTGAGATTGTGGTCTACAAGTCTAACCTATGAACCATAGGTAGTATTACGGGCCGTAGGAAGGAAGTCGTATGAACCAAGTTGAGTTTTGGAAAATGCCAAGTCTTTGATGATGGTCTGCAGATGAAAAAGACGAGTCGTAGGGTTGTTTATGGGCCGTAGGAAGTGATCACCTAGAGTTAATTTAAATAATTGATTTCAGACCTCGGGACTACGGAAGGATTCAACGGGTCGTAGGAGTAATCCGTAGAAGTGTTTCAGTTTTCTACAATGGAATTCTTCAGTTCTTTGTTAAATTAAACGCCGGGGCTGCTTTAATCAAGTAACAATGCTTATACATTTTAGTCCAATTAATCTTGATACTTGTTTGAAATTTGATTCGATACCTACTATTCTTTCCAACAGATTGAGGGTCGAATGACGCTAATTAATACCATTGTTTAAAAAAGAATTACAGCTACCCAATCTTTTTTTCAGAAAAAATATCATCAATTCCTACATTAACACTATTAGATCTTGTAATTATTTGAAACAGGTAAGATATTGTATTTCTTGATAGTAATACAATTGCTGATGACATTTCTTCATTACTTGCTTGCGTGTTTGTAGTGTTACATTCATATCAACACTTTTGTACTCCAAGACTTGGAATTTGTATTTTCTCTGTATTAACCTGCAAAATGAACACCTATGTTAGTTATAAAATCCGTGACTTGATTCCCTTCTCGAAATATATGAAATTTTCATTCGAATTTCTCACACAAAAGCCCCTTGCACTAGCTCTAGAATTGCCTTTTAAAACCCCATTATAGTAATCAATTTCATGTTTCTTCCAAAGCACGTCTTTAGTCACAATAGTGAGACTATATTCCTCCAAAAATTTCACTAGTGGCTAGTTATTATAAGGAATACTATTATACTTTCCAGCTAGTAGTGTTTCCTTCTTGTCAAAAATCAAAGTTGTTTACTAATCTCTTATCAGTCATATTCTGTCACAGAAAAAAATTGTGTGATAAAAAGAATCGTCAATCAATCGTCCCCAAACACGGATCATTAATCATCATACAAAAACGATTTACTATTTCGTTGTCAAAAAAATTATATTACCTATAAAAATAAATTCACAAATTTGTTTGTCATAAATAAAATGATTTTATCACTAAAAAAAGTTGTTGATACCGATTAAAGTACATCATCCCTAATTATTGATTTCAAATTTCTTGGAAGTATTTTTGCGGGTGTATTTTGGAGTTAATGTTTGTTCCAAGTTAGGGATAATTTGGAACGATAACAATAATATGGAATTATTATTATAAAAGGTCTTAGGGTAGGTCCTAAGGGTTACTTTTATAATCCGGTTAGCTCGTTGGTTTTAGTGAATTTGGGGTTAAAATCCCACATAAGTGAGTGTTGATTTTTATAATTTATACCCTTTTGAGTCAAGGTTCTTTTTCACGTACTTTTTACGTGCGCGCTCGAATTATCACAAAGAGATAAATAAAAGAACGAAAATATAAACTAATTTAAATCTTCCTTTATAAATACCCCCAAGGGATAGCTTCTCCTAACAACTATAACTAAATACTACAAATCTAATTTTTTTAGGGGGAATTTGGGGTGGACTGGTGTATAGTTGATATATAAAAGATGTGAGGGTAAACTTTTTTTTCTTTTCTTTTTTCCTTTAATTCTATTACATTTGGGGATCCGGGAAGTGGAAGAGGGAATTAGAACAATGAGAATTACATCCATACCTATTCTGCGGAGGACTTCTATCGGTACCACTAAATTGTACGTGTTGATGGTGGGAGGCATTATCTTTTTGTCTACAACACCATATTTTCGATCAGTTCTTGTTACTCTTGGACATCGACGTTGATCAGATTGGCCATTTGCATTTCTCTCCATTGTATAGCCAACATTTGTATTTTCACTCCAAATTGATCATAGAGTACTATGAAGAGGGTCCATGGCAAGGTGATGGAATTTGAATGCCAGTATAGCCAACATTTACATTTTGACATTGAGAAGTAATTGGCGTATTCGCTATATGCTTCAAATTAATGTTGGTGAGTCGAACATTTTGACAAGGGAGTTTTGAACTGCACAACAGTTGAACCGGTATCTCGCTACTTGTTGTTCCCCTTATGTTCTGGTAAACCACATCGCTTATTTTCACTTGTGACAACGACTGCAAAATTCAACACACGATGAATCAGATTTACTCATGATCAAATGTTGCTCATGATCTTAATTGTATATGAAATTAATTGAACATACATCGGTTGATTTGTCACCATAGCTCTGGTCTATGATGATTGGATTTTTAACATTTTCCATAACAATGTCGCTGAACATCATCCCTAATGCTCTGTTTGCATTTTCCCCTGCATAAGTTTTGATTCGGATACCATTTGTCGTGCCTCTCAACGTACAATTCTTCACAATAAGTCCTCTAACTTCCAATTCGCCAGCCAACTTACCAAGACTACCTACACTGTGTTTTCAATTACCACAAACAACATAACGTTGTAAGATTATAACGACTGAAACCTGCTCTAGTGACAGAGGGAGTAGCAGATAATGTACCTAATGCCATGGCCAGGGCCACAGGTGACTTTGTTAACGGTGACATTGTTTGTTCCTTGTCCGAATGAAACACAATCATCGCCAGTCCTAATGACACTCCTGGAAAGTTTTATGGTGTTGGACTTGCTTATGTGTATTCCATCAGTGTTCGGGCTATCTTCAGGGGCATCGATTGTAAGTCCATGGAACCTTACCAAATAGCTATTAGTAATATGTAAATGAAATCCCATGCTATTTATCAACTTCAACCTCATCACTTTTCCATTCCGTATATCATTGAAATGCAAGGTCTACAAAAAAGAAGAATCACAAAGTATTACTGATCCATAATCTCGATAAATTAAACCAGAAATTGATTGAGATGAATGCTGAACTTACAGCAGGAAGGTGGACACAATTAGGATTAGTTTTACAGTCATTAAACTGCCAAACAGATTGTCCTTGAGCATCTAGAGTGCCTCCACCAGTAATGATAACGCCATTTATAGACTCGAACGAAATCCAAGCAAAGTTGGAATATTCAGAAACATCAGGCACTGCCTTTAAGGTTCCAGCAATTTCAAGTATTATAGAATGTGTTCCTTTGCATGGTCCTGCAAATATGATCTCTCCTAGTGTATATACTCCTGGAGGGACGAAAATTCTTGCGTGACCAGTGAAATCACAAGCAGCTCGCCACGCCTTCATAAATGCCTGATTTCAAACAATCAATCAATACATATATACGCAAATAATCTGTTCAGAATCCAATAAGCAAAAAAATAATTATTATATAATCATAATTCGTAAACTCAAAATTTTGGCTTCATTTATGTTTGCACAAATGAAGATGAATATTTCACATGGAGGAGGAGTGTGTTGTAATTCCCATTTGACATATATGAGTGCGTCACACAAATGAAGGACGTAATCATGACATGTTATAAACACGAACTACACTATAAAAATACACACTCTAAAGCCATTTGCATGTAATATTTCATGGAAGACGCTCTTCTCAATAATCTTTCACAAAGAATTTAGGAAGAAGACGATTGCTTTCATTTTTCATTTTGCACAAGGAAAATTATGGTTGAGCCAAAGAGAAGTCCTATTTGAACGATACAATAACACACATATTATCGATGGATGTTCTTTCTTTCTCCTTTCAATATTATTTTGTTTTTTAATTCCAGGATTGTCTCACATGAATAACCTAATTATTTCTTTCAAGGATATCAATACAATGGACATTGAACTAAGAACTACATATATAGGTAAAAAATTATCGAAATGTAAGGTCCCCAACAATGGAATATGGTGAATGATCGTATCATATATAGTTTCAACATTAATCTGTTATAGAATTTTAAAAATATTTGTATGCCCAAAAATTTCATTTACATTTCCCTTTCATCTTTAGTTAATATTTGATGAATTACCTGAGTGCTTATAAGTTCTGAGTTAGGTTTGGCATCAAAATCCATGACATTGAAAATGGTTTGATCAGCTAAAGGAACAGCAGCAGCTGCATTGCATTTGCAGGTAACCAAAGTTGACAACACAAGAATGATGAGGGCTAAAGATGATCCATTAATAATTGTCATGGCTATTTTTTTGCAACCCCTCAACCTTTTATTTTTTTTAATTTCCTTTTAACCAAAGAGAGTTTGAGATATGTTACAAATTTAATGCATTTTATAGCTCTTACCCAGGATTTTATTGAGGGTATAAGAGCTCTCCCTCTCTTTGTATGATTTCCTCTTCCTTGACATTTTATCAGCAAATTAGGAAAATTACTCCGATAAATGCTCTAACAAAATAATGTTTTGTCAAACTTTGAGGACATTGTTGCTTCTTTGCTTGCCTCCTTTAATTTACTTGTCATATTTACATTTTATCATTTTCATATATTTGCTTAATTTAATAAATTGCTTGCCCTTGAATTCACGGTTGCTTGTTCATTTTTCTCTTTGTGCCTAAGTATAGTACTAGTAAAGTGTTCGGATCGTAAATAATTAGGTGTCATGCGGAAGCTAGCAAAGCAAACCTCGAAAGATCATGAGTAAAAAGACAAATGAGAAATATACCAAAAGACATAAAGATTTAACGTGGTTCGGTCAATCAACCTACATCCAAAAAGGAGATGAGCAATCCACTATAAATATGAGAGTACAAATTATTGAGAGAAATAACCTCAACCAATTCACTCGGAATACAAGGAGGTTCACAAATTCTCCCCATAATCAAAACTCTCAAAATCCTAGGACTACATTGTGAATGTTGATTAAGTTAGAAGAAATAAGTCTCTATTTATAGAGTCCTAAACCTTTTCCTACAATAAAAGGATTAGTCAATCCTAAACCTTTTCCTCAAAGAAAAACCTATTTATGATAAGAAACTCAGGGCAAATAATACCCAACAAATCTCCCCCTTGGCGTGAATTTCTTACAAAATAAATTTGTCCACCTTCTTCACATAATATTCAATAGCTTGCATCTCTTCTCCATAATCTCCTCCATCAAATCTACGTCTCGATAAAGAAAACCTCCCTGCAACAATTTCTCCAACAAATATCTTCATTACTTTCAAAAAGGTTATGGCTAGAACTACACCCGCCAAGATGAACACCCAATTTTTAACATGATTCAATCATCGATTATTGACCCACTGGACTTGGCTCCATCATTGAATCTGTCTTTGATACCACTTCTTAGGATCTTAAATGATTAGGTGTCATGCGGAAGTTGGCAAAGCAAACCTCGAAAGATCATGACTAAGAAGACAAACGAGAAATTTACCAAAAGACACAAAGATTTAACGTGGTTCGGTCAATCGAACTATGTCCATAAAGGAGATGAGCAATCCACTCTAAATATGAGAGTACAAAATATTGAGAGAAATAACCTCAACGAATTCACTCGGAATACAAGGAGGTTCACAAATTCTCCCCCATAACGAAAACTCTCAAAACCTCAGGACTACATTGTGAATGCTGATTAAGTTAGAATTAGGAACAATCCTCTATATATAGAGTCATAAACCTTTTCCTACAGAAAAATGATGAAAATGATAAGTCAAATCTTAAACCTTTTCCTAAAAGAAAACTTATTTATGGTAAGAAACTCAGGGCAATCAATACCCAATAAATTTCTCTCTTTACCTGAATTTCTGACAAAATAAATTCGTCCACCTTCTTCATATAATCTTCAACAACTTGCATCTCTTCTCCATAATCTCCTCTACCAAATCTACGTCTCGACACATAGAACCTCTCTGAAATAATTTTTTCCAACAAAAATCTCCATTATTACCAAAAAGGTTGCAGCTAGAACTACACCTGCCAAGATGAACACCCGATTTTTAACCTGGTTCAATCATCAATTATCAAACCATTGGACCTGGCTCCATCATTGAATCTGGCTCTGATACCACTTGTTAGGATTGTAAATAATTACGTTTCATGCGGAAGCTAGCAAAGCAAACCTCGAAAGATCATAAGTAAGAAGACAAACGAGAAATATACCAAAAGACACAAAGATTTAACGTGGTTTGGTCAATCGACCTACGTCTACAAAGGAGATGAACAATTCACTATAAATTATAGAGTACAAAATATAGGGAGAAATAACCTCAGCCAATTCACTAGGAATACAAGGAGGTTCACAATTTTTCCCCATAACCAAAACTCTCAAAACTCTAGTTCTACATTGCGAATGCTAATTAAGTTAGAAGGAACAAGCCTCTATTATAGAGTCCTAAACTTTTTCCTACAAGAAAAGATTAGTACAATCCTAAACCTTTTTCTAAAAGAAAAACCTATTTATGGTAAGAAACTCGAGACAAATAATACCCAACATAAAGATATGTCACCTGAGTCTAACTCAGAGGGGAGAATTGTTCAAGTCCATATAAGGAGACTACCAATCCATTCCCCAATCAATACGAAACTTTTACGCACTCTAACAAATACTAACTCTAATTAATTTTCTCTTTTTGTGAGGTGCAACCTTTTTTGCTGGAAGTTGTTTGAATAAGTTGAGTTCATGCTTCAATTAATCGAGCATATATTACACCCCCTTCTTATTCATATTTTTTTTAGCGGAATTAATACATCCTAGAAGTTAATGGGCAGAAAAAAAAAATCTCTCTATCTATATTCATATCTATACTATATTAAAGGTTGAAAATCATTTTTTCCCTCAAACTTTATTTTAAAAATCAAAATGCGCCCTTAACTTTATCTTCTATCCTTACATTATCAACTTTTATCTTCTTTTTTTATACTTCTTTAAAAATCATAGCATTTTTGTTATTTAACTTCCATAAAGAACTTCTATTGAAAATCACAAATTTCATCTAAAATAGAAAAATGAAAAAAATATTGATTGAGTAAATAAGTTAATATTGTCCTATAATGAAACAGATGAACAATTTATTTTAAAATATTAGTTTTAACAAAATTTATAATGTAATAACCTTATAAACATATTTTGATATAAGTAATACAAAAAAATCAATAAAAATAAAAAATATATTTCACAACAATTTCTAAGAATGAATAAAGGTTAATAGTTGAAGGAGAGGAGGAGCAACAAAATTCTTCATTTTTATGAATTTTGTCAGAGTGAATTTATTCTAATAATAGTAATATTAAAGTGATACATATAACTAATCCATTAGCATACGGTCATATTTGAATTCTAATACTCAAATTAAATTAGAAAATCTACACTAAAAACTTATACTAGTTGTTTGTTTATTTTAGGTATAAGGCACAAGTATCCCTAGACTATGACCAAAATCTCAGAGACACGCCTTAACTAAACTAAGGTCCTATTACCCCCTGAACTTTTTTTTTTTTGTAATTTTGTACACCTTTTGTCATATGTGGCACACTCCGTGACTCCACGCAATTGAGGCGCGTGAGAGATATTTGGATGTCACGTAAGCTAAAAAGGTGCACAAAATTACAAAAAAATGGGTTAAGGGGTAATAGGACCTTAGTTTAGTTAAAGTGTGTTTCTGGAATTTCGGTCATAGTCTAGGGGGTAATTGTACATTTTCCCTTTATTTTAATTTTAATAGATTGGGTCCTTGTAATACCCTATAATTTAAGTTAAGGGCTAATAAGTCATTAGTTATTTTTTTTAAAAGAAAAAGAAGAGAGAGATTGGGCTAAAAGCCCTAGGCAGCAACAACTGCTGCAATTTTCAGCGAAGAAAAAAAGAAGAAGGAAACAAATGCTAGTTGCAGCGTTTCTGTTTCCAGCGAAGGACCACGAAAGAGAAGAAAGAACGGAAGGGTGAGGGAGAAGAAGGCGAAAGAGACTTATTCGAAGGTTTCGCTTCTAGGTTCGAGGTAAATCATTGTTATTTTTCTTCTCCTACAACCTCTCCAAGATTATTAGTTAGGTCATTCAAAGTAGGTGTTGAAATCTATTTACTAAAGGCAAATAATTGGGGAGCAAGGGTTGTACAGACGGATAAATCATATATATTTCTATCTATTTTATGAGTATCAAGATACATGATTGATCAATGGATTTGGGCATGAGAATACCAATAGATAGAAGTATATTTTATACTACTCCTACTGCCAGATATGCTCCTAGTAGCATTAGTTGAAATTACATTGTAATGTTGGGCTTGAGTTGCTGTTAACTGTAGTAATAGCCAAGAAAATTGTTTGAACAACCGCAAGATATGAATACTTAGTGCTTTTAACTTGTTGCTGCTGAAATTGAAGGATTATATCGTTACGGAATAAGATACTTTGACACATTGAGAATCAAATCTGAAACTTGAGGGTTGGGTATTTTAAGTAGTTATAGAATTAGCTTAAACATAGAATCTAACTGGAAATTGATATGAATGTGATTATAGATTGACCAAAGGGATTCATACGGATTACTCGAGTTACGAGCTTGGTATTTCAGCACCAGTACTGTGAGTAGTAATCTTACCACAATTTGTATTTCACAAATTTTATGATTTTTACATGGTTTATAAAGTAAATGTGTTACCGACTGCTTTGAACTTGCATATGGGACAAGTCTTTTACTGGATATAATACTGAAAAGATTATTTGAGATGATCTCATTCTTACAAGATATGATTACTGTTATTAAAAAGGTTTTACACTTATTTGAGAAATAGTATTTTGACAAGTGATTGTTAAACTTTGAAATGATATGATTTGATAAGATTTAAATGCTCGGTTCAATTTTGAAATGCTTCTACTGATTACAAGAAAAATATAAATGGGAGTAGACCTTGATGAATCCCGTAGCTAACGGCGAGTTCGTTAGACCTGGTGCACCTTGTAGTTCTGATTACTGATAAAGCCCTTGCTAGTGGGAAGGTAGAACTAGTATACTGTTACTGATATCCCTCGAGTAAGAATCTACTGATATGAATAATTAACTCATTTATGAGGAGTTCACTGTTATTGGTTACTTCTTAAAGAGAAGGCCACACTGATTACATGATTCATCCTTGGAAACCTCCCAGCTATAAGATTTGATATGAAAATGTTTTTCTTAGTTTACTATTGAGTATTTACATTGATTTTGCTTATATGAGGCAAATAAGATTGAATATTGTTACTGTTTCTGAAAAGACATTATTATATGATTTGATTATTATACTAGCATGTTTTCTGACTTGTCCCTCATTAAAAATGGTTGTGGTTAAGTGTTATTACTCACTGAGCTAGCGTCTCACTCCTCGCTATTTATTTTTACAGAGAATACAGGGACATTGGTAAGGATTTCTTTATCTAGAGCTTTCGAGTTGATAATTTCCAGTGAGCCTCGCACTTGTTCGCGTGGATAACAAGTTTACTAGTTGTTATAGACATTTGTTGGAATTCTTAGAGTCGCTCCGTAGTCATTCCTTTTATTAGAAGTTATGAGTATTCTTTCGTATTGTAAACTTGTGTCTAGTAGGAGACTTCTTAACTTTTGGAGTTGGAGATAGTATTTTTACTATTCGAATAGTCTATTGATGAATCAGGTGGATTATTGAAGAGATTGGTTGGCTACGTTATTGGTTTCTGATACAGGTAATTTCAAGATAGGCCCGAAAACAAAGGAAACTTTACCCGATTTTCTGTAGATTTCTGGTTAAGGCTTGCTTTGGAATTCTTCCCCTTAGCGCCGCTCATGATTCTAAATTGGGTCGTGACAAAGTTCCTCCATAATCTGTGTTGTAATTTGAGGTAAGAATAGCTAGTTTCCTTCTTTGTACTTAACGAATAATAATAATATAGCACCAACCAGCTCAATATCCTTCCTGGGATGCTCTTGGCCCCTTGAAAATGTTTTATTTTGGGTGTTCGGCCTACATAAAAACTCGAAATTTAAAGGTTTTTGGCTTGATGCCCCCTTCATATATTTGTATTTCTCTTTTGATTAATCCACATGGCAGGGGTCATGTCAAACACTCCACCACCCCAGGAAGATACCTAGGGTGGTTGGATTATAATAATAGAAAAAAACAAGCAGACGATGCAATTTTCGCTATGCTAATAAACCCATAAATGGTTTAATCAAATGTCAAAACACAAACTCTAAAACCAAATAGTTTGCAACAAGTCTTGATCAGTACCATATGACCATGGTACTTTATTTAGATTTCATAGCAAGAGCAGTTTCTTCTTCTTTGTTTTTTTTCGAAAATATTGGACTACTCAGATATATATATTTACCCTGAAAGAGCATCTTAAGTAGTTGATACATTAATTTCCTACAGGGACTGAATCATATTGGGACGACGAATTCATCATCATAGGCCTAGTAACATATATTACATTAACTAATTAGTAAAATAATACACTCTACTCTAGCAGAAAAACTATGTATAATAAATATATATAGCTTAGTGAAGAATAAGAGTGAATTTCAAACGAAGATATAAATCAAGTTACAATGCATAATCAAAAAAAGAAAAATATGTAGTATTTTGGTAAAATACATTCCTGATCTCTCCATTTCCTTAGATCAAAGATCCAAATACTTAAATCTATCTCTCTTGGAATACCTTGAGTATCTAAGTCTCATTTTCACGCCTGTCTCATGCTTCACATATTTTACTCCAAATACTATATCTTAGTCCTGCTCAACCTGAATCCAACTCTAGAAACTCTAGTTGTATTTATATATTTTTAACGAGAAAGGCATACAAGACATATAGTTTGGACTGTAAATATAAGGTAGACTAATCTCACTTATTTAATTATTCAAAGCAGACAATAATTATAGTTCATAAATTATTTTAAAATGGTAGATGGTGATTCCAATATTAGGAGTAACATGTAAACTGGAGTCTTATTATGGGATAGCATAGAAATTAAAGTCATGTAATAAACGATATTACTTGATGAGTTATTTCTATTTTGAGAAAATTAAAGTATGCCAACTAGAAGAATAAAACTCTATAGATATCTAATAGTTGGTTGGATATCAATAGTAATTTCAGTTTGAACAAAATTATAAGCTACTAATTCAGTCACATGACAAGTCATTTTCTTAATTAACCAAGAAGTATGTAGTAGGTAAATTATTTAATCTTGAACGTGTATGAAAAAAACTTGAAATTAAATGAGAAAAATATGTCGTAGATTATAATTGTTAGTTTACCATATAGTCCCAGGAATATTAGCTTCCACTTCAACCACTAGACCGAAGTGTACCTCCACTATTGGTTCAGGAAACTGCTCACGTGTTTAAGGACAAAAAAAAGTTGAAAGTAAATGTTTATGATTGAATTCCAAAAGGCATTATTTTCCAAAGTAAATGGGTAAGTATAAACAGAAATCAAGAAGTAATTTAATATATGAAACAATGCTAAGTACATAACAAACATGCATGTGTTGTAGAAGTTAATTATGAGAAGTCCATATATAGGTGAACTCAAACATGGATTGCAAACTATGTTAGGGTATCCTTTCTTAGTACACTTATTTAATTTTTACCCCAATAAGAAATGTTGTGCAAATATACACTTCCATTGGGATTTCTCTTTTTTTCCTCCTTCTCGATTTTCGTAATATGTATTATAGAAAATTAAAGATTCAATGCTTGTATGAGATTGTTTTAAATTGGTTTGATTGAAGAAACTTCAAAAACAATATAATGGTTAATTTTTATTTAGCTTGTTTTTAAAAGAAAACAAAGTGAATATTAATTTTTTAATGGTTTGAGTTGAATATATCAAATGAAAAATGTTGGACTGACATTGTAATAGTGGTTATCAACTTTGGAGCCATATAGAGTTGATTTTGAAATTTTTTAATTCATATATTGAATCAAAATGTATTGTTAATTTTCTACACAATGACTTATGACGATCGTCAGAATTTCTAGCTAAACTTTGATAAATCACAAAATTTATTAGTTATAGTGAAAAACAATTCTTGCAATTTGTCATCATTATATCTTATTTTTTCGCGTAATTTTTGTGACTACTATTCTTGTGCATTAGGATTTTCTCACAAAAACTCAACAATTACAATAAAATAAATAAATAGGAGCATCTAATGGAGTAGCAATTGAGATTCAATCATAAATCACTTTGTCTATTCACTACCACTTCAAGCAAAACAATTTTATTTTCTTACTGGACTCAAATTTAAATAAGGGCTTCAAAATATTCTATATTTTCAAATCACCCAAGTCTGATTTTGTTGCCTTTGGGCCAACTTAACATTGTTTTCTCCAAGAATCTCACACAGTTAAGAGCTTCCTACATTTTATATATAGTATTTTTTTTATTTAATTGTTAATTTAGCACTTTGTTTTCACTCTCAATCCTCTCCCCTCAATCTATTTAGTTTCTATGTCCCATCACAAGCTAGGTTCCACATGACTCATCATGATACAAACTTCTTTGGAGATTATTTTTGTGCGCCGACATTATCTCAGTATTTGTGGCCACTGAATATGGTTGGTTTCTACATTAAAATTTTTGTGCGTACTCCTCATATGTAACCTTTTTTAATATAAATATGAGACTTATTTCACACAATCAACATACCTTAATATACATTCCTTCCATAGTAGAATTCTTTGCAACTAATATATATTCTTCAAAAGTAATTAAGTCTGACCTTTAAGGTTACATATCATTGATTCGAAACTAATAATCTTTATTAACCATCCAATTGAAATAGTCTAATTTTGTAACATGACAATGCATCACATCACTAATTAGTACATGGTTCACATTATAGAAAGTGTTTTCCCCTTTTTGCACCACCCTCCCACTCCTTATGGAAGTTTTAAAATAATAATTACATAAAATATAATTAATCCGTATTATTTCATAAAATAATTTCAGTAAATGAAAATGAGAGGCGTTTAATGCAAATTATTAAACTAAAGAAGAAACTCTAAAAACATCTACAAATTATTGTAGTACCTATTATGTATTACTACCCTTGTCTGTGAATCTAGTACCTACTAGTATGTTTCTTCTTATATTTCTTAATATTCATAGCTCTGATACCATTTTTCGGGGGTGCGGAATTCATCTTATGTCCGGCTAAAGATTTTATTATAATATTCTTTAGCTAAGGGTTTTAATCTTGATATTTCTTTTATATTATTTATGATGTATTCTAGATATAACATATCTTGAGTTCTTCGGTACATATGTAAATTATTTTCCATTAATTGTTCTAATAGTTTTATATTTTCCATAGCTTCTATCCAATATTGTAAATATTCGTAATTCATTTTAATCTGAATTTATTTCTAAATCGTACCATTCTATTCTTTCATTATCTAAATATAGATCGTGTAGGTCTATTTCATACCATTGTTGATTTAATATATCTTCTAATTCGTAGTCATCAA
>JAJOOS010006038.1:0-11072 GCA_029582725.1 Solanum chiquidenum | reverse complement strand
GAAATTACTCACCCTAGCCCTAGAATCTGCAACCATTATTGGAGCATACTTAGACACTCATACTTCCTTAACGAAGTTTAATGAACTCAAGTTTGCTTCACTCATTTCAAGGGGGAATAACATATCAAGGAAAGCAAATCTAAACATTTCCCACTCTATGGGACCCGCTCCTACCTGCCTCCCTTCCTTCCAATGGTTATACCACACTTGAGAAACACCTTTCAATTGATAGGGGTTCAACTCCGCCTTTTCCTCCGACGTAACTCCCATGATTATTAACACCTTATAGACCTCATTAATAAACTCTTGAGGATCTTCTTCAACCGTACAACCATGAAACTCCAGACGGTTCATCCTTGTAAAGTCCCTCACTCTTGAAGCCGCCGTACCCATATTTGTGTTCACGGGAGCTATGACCTCTCTATTCACTTGGGCCGTCATGGCTTGAGCCGATACTAGAAAAGAAGCTATAAACTCCATATTTTTTACTTGTTTGGCCAAAGGATCCATCAGAACTTGAGGAGCTTGATGAGGAGCTCCTTGATTAACATTGTCTTCCTCATTCCTTCTAGCATGAACCCTTCGAGTAGTAATATTCTATAGACCATTGGGTAAGGATTAGCAGAAAGACATTATACATTCAAAGTCTTTCGCATGATTTACGAGTAATAAAATAATTTGAATTTCCTAATCATCTTGTAGCCTCTCAGTAATAAATGTGACACGCTTCACACTCATGAACAAGACTCTACTAGATATGGCTTAGGAGATATCCTAGGACTATTCTAAACCTTGTTCTCTGATTACGAAGTTGTCACGACCCAAGGGTACCTCCTAGATGTAACATGACGTATAGAACCCCTAAGGACTCCATACAAGCCACTTTGCTCTAAAAACCATAAACAATAGAACAATAAGAGTAAAACAACATTTCAAGTCCAAAGGAAAATAAATTTTATAGAAAAGTAGAAGTTTACACACTTTGTCTCATTATAGCCATGTATTACAATCGAATGAAATTGGGCCTAGCCCATACATCATGTCCAAAAGTGAAATAAAATAAATACAATAAAACTCCATCCTCGCAGCATGAGGACTCACCAAAGCTCGGAAAATCTCTAGATCAACACTTACCCACCAAACTGATGACCCTGACTATCGGACCCTTTCACCAAACTGATGACCCAGACTATCGGACCCTCCTTTGGGGAAAAATGTACGAAAGAGTATGCGTTAGAACAAAAATGCATTAATTATTTTAGCCATGTATAAAAACATTTAAACATGCTAAAAGGGACATTTCCTTTCTTGACATTCACATAACAAAGATAAAGCATAACATATTAAGAGTTAGAAAACATAAGTCATAACATCATATTCAAAACAGACTAGCATCATCATTAAAGCGTTTGAACACTTGTGGGATACTTCTTGAAGTAGCTTTAGTTCATTATTCATCTTGTTATTGTGGGAATAAGACTAACCGACATTGAGACCATGTGAGCTATAACATGATCACATGGTGTCACCCACACCGAAAAGGGTTTTCCTACTTGCCCAAGGTAGAACCATGAACTCTTAGCTTAAGTGGATCCACTAGCTAAACATCCTACGGGGGCACGTTTATGGAACATGGAGATTTTTACTAGAAACCCGCTCTTTCTATAGGAGAGTTTCCATCTCAAGATATTGCTTTTAGAAACCCATCCTTTCTATGGGAGAGCTTCCATCTCACATCAATATCCTCTCGGTACTAAGCATAAATCCCACAAAGTATTTATTAAGTCTTAACTTATATTTTCTTAGAATAACTCATTAGACCATGTGTGAGTAGACCTTTCACCATCCATGATCTATTCATAATGGCTCTCAGCCTTTGATTCAATTAGGTGAGAAAGCCTTTCAACCTAACAATCCTTAATAAGTGATCACACCTTTCACATCATGTTCATATTTGTTGATGAGAAATTCCTTTCAATTGCCCAACAACAACAACATCATAATCATTAATACTTTACCCTCAAATCATCCTTAAAGCATTTACATAGATTTCATAAAAACATGCATAATCTCATACTTTGCCCTTTCAAGGCTCAAAGCCTACTTTCAATCACCACATCTAGTATTCAAGCATTAGATATGGATTTCATCATAATTCATGTGATTCTATCACTTCATGCATAAATTCTTCATATTCCTCTTACATAAACAAAGACCAACATCATATCATCATAATTGAGAAATATGAGAATTACATTGTTTCATGGGGGAACATTATAAAAACCATAGGAATTCATCAATTCATTCTTTATATAACACAATTCAATTAGTTAAATAATATTTGAAAGGAACCCATGGTAATTGAAGAAAACCCTATAATTGGGAATTTCTACCTTTTTGAAATGGGAGATTTTGAGGGAACTCCATGGATGAAAAATATCATATCTTACTATCGAATTCTGAGGAAATTGAAGTATTTAATCTTGCTCTTGAACCCTAGCTTGAATCTCCTTCTTCTTCTTCTTCAAGTTTCTAGAAAGAGATTTATTTGAGAGGACGAACTTTGGTGATTTCTTTTGGGTTTTGGAGAATATGACTTAAATGGGTGAGTTTTAGAGTTAAAATTACCTATATAGGTGTACTAGGTTTAGGCAAAATGACTTGGATTTATTCTAATTAAAACCAAAAAAGACCACTTGACCCCTAGCTACAGTGGTCTGCCTCACCCTTTACGAGGAGCTCGATGAGCCGTGGTCTTCACCACGAGTCATGGTCCCTTCCATGGTGAGAAATCAGTAGCTTTGCAACCTCCCTCCTCAACCCTAAAATCTAAGTCATCTCCACGAGCCTTCCTACGAGCCATGGTCATCACCACGAGCCGTGAGGTGGGTCGTGTGGAGGGGAATATTTTGGGCAGCCTTAGGGTGGATACTGCCTAGCCCACCACGAGCCACACCATGAACCGTGGTCCTCACCATTCGCTGTGGTGGTGGTCGTGGAAGCTGGGGCAGTGTCTAAAGGAAATATGGGTTGTCTTAGCCCTCTTCCTTGGCTCTAACACTCACACTTAGCCCTAGTTTAGTCTACTAGATTCCGGGGC
This sequence comes from Solanum chiquidenum, assembly GCA_029582725.1. Classification (NCBI taxonomy): domain Eukaryota; kingdom Viridiplantae; phylum Streptophyta; class Magnoliopsida; order Solanales; family Solanaceae; genus Solanum; species Solanum chiquidenum. Next base: position 7,972 of record JAJOOS010006038.1, on the reverse strand, counting down.
ATTACATTGAACTATCGGCAATTATTTTTGCCTTAAAGATTTGGAGGCATTACTTATACGGTGTTCATGTGGACGTTTTTACTGACCACAAAAGTTAGCAATATGTGTTTAAATACAAGGATCTGAATCTTCACTAATGAAGGTATCTTGAGTTACTAAGGATTATTACATGAGTGTTTTCTATCACCCCGGCAAGGAAAATGTGGTGTAGGATGCTCTTAGTCGACTATCGATGAGTAGTGTTGCTCATATTGAGGATGATAAAAAGGATTCAGTTTGAGATGTTCATAGATTAGCTCAGTTGGGTGTTAGATTGGTAGACTCCACCAAATATGGTGTTATGGTTCAAAACGGTTTAGAATCATCTTTTGTGGTAGATGTGAAAGCCAAGCAAGGTATTGATCAGACTTTGGTTGAATTAAAGGAAGCAATGCTTAAGAAGTCCTTAGAGGCTTTCTCCTAAGGGGAAGATGATGTGCTTCGTTATCGAGGTCATTTGTGTGTTACCAATGTAGATGATTTGAGAGATCAGATCTTATCAGAAGCCCATAGTTCTCTATATTCTATTCACTCGGGAGCCACCAAGATGTACTGTGACTTGCGGGAGGTTTATTAGTGAAATGGGATAAAGAAATATATTGTGGAATTTGTGGCTATGTTTCCGAATCGTCAACAATTGAAAGTTGAGCATCAGAACCAGGAGGTTTGTCCCAAGATATCAGTATTCCTACTTGGAAGTGGAAAGACTTGAACATGGACTTCATTGTTGGAATACCTCGCACTCTGGGAAAACATGATTCGATTTGAGTTAAAGTAGATTAGATGACAAAATCTTAAGAGATCGAATAAAGGATATCAAGAAGATGCTTGTGAAGCAATAGTTTCTAAAAAGGATAGAAACTTGTGGATCAGTATTTTGAACCTGGATCACAATTTTATTTTTCTCAATCAATATTATGTATGCTTAAGCAACGAAGGACATTTGGTAACCTAAATCAACAGAGTTTTGCCCTTAACTTATGCCTACTCCAACTTTTCAGCCCATTTAAATGCTTTTCTAGGTTCTCCCTGTTAGTGTAAAAGCACATATGAACTGTAATTATTTTTGTCTTTTTTTATAAACTAAGAGACTGTATAAATGATTTGAAGAAGATGATGGTTTGATAGAAAAAATAGTGAGAATGAAGTTAAATACTACTCTAGGAGATGTGTTGATTGTTATTATAATATAACAGGGATTTTGATCATTTTTTTATGTGTCTTCAAAACTTATTTGTTTTTTAGGAGTGGTTTGAGATTAATTTGGATGACCATTACGTGAATGATGTGAGGATATCCAGAACAATAGAAGCCGACAGTGGCGTTACAAGTTAAAACATCTATTTGAAATTGCACACTCCGAGGAAGAAGCTCATAAAATTGAAGTACATATATTATTTTTATGTTATGACATCTGTAATTTGTCAATAATCATGATAATTTATAATGACAGTATATATTGTTCGTAAAAGTAATACTTTTAGTGACAAAATGATAGATTTAACCACAAAATTATAAAGTTTTTTTCTTAATAATAATTTTGTCCTTAATTTATACATTTAAGGATAAATTTTTTTTTTGTAATAGTCATTGGTGACAACACTATATTTGTTCATCTACGAAATCCATATAACTTTAGAGACAATTAATTTCATCACTTATTGAATTAAATAATTTGCAACGACACAATTTTGTCGATAGTAATACAATTTTTAGTGGAAAAACATATTATTCACTACAAAAAAAAATTATACTTTTTGTGATAAATATATTCATCAAAAATGTTTATGCATTTGGAGATGATTTTTCTTTTAGTAGTTAATATAATACTTTCAGTGACGAACTACTAAATCATCTTGATACACTTTCAGCGACACACGTTTAGGGATGACTGTGTTACGACCCGAGCATACACCCCGGATGTGGCCAGAACTCGAGAACCATTGTCGGTCCCCAAGCGAACCTTCACCCTAGCTGACTACAAGCGGAAGACTAACTAAAACATACATAAGCATCAAATTGAAGGAAACGCTTAAAAATAACTTAATAAATCTCAAAACTTTGTTGAATATACTGAGTATGAAATATATAAGTTTTAAATAAAATATATGAAACTAAAAGACTCTCCACAATTGTGTATCTATGAAGCCTCTACTACACAAACATAAGTGTTCGGAGAAGACCCACGACTCCTTAAAAGTACTACTAATAACTCATAAAACTGGAGTACTCCAAAAGCAAGGAGCTCTCACTCATAAGTAGACAAGAGGATGGAGTGATCTCAACAGACTCTTGTCGAGGACCTTAAGAACCTGTGTGTGCATCATTAGAAGATGCAGGTCGAATGACATTAGTACATTGAATGTACAAGTATGTAATATAGTTAAATAACAAATAACTAAAAGAAATGAATGCAATAGATAACAATGTACTCAAGCTGAATGTAAATAAATAAAGGAGTTAAATCATCTAAAGCTTTACAAAATACATTTTCATCTATGAACTCATCATAGTAAGTGATATATAAAAGTACACTTTAACTCTATTGGCAGATTCTCTAACCGACAACCATCATTATGAGCTACGTGATGATACATCATCTCGCCCATGCTGCCAGAACTGTCATATACCTTGCCGGGATATAGGACACCTCAACTAAGTGGATCAACTAAGCAATAAGGATTCATCTAAAAAGTATGATCCTTTATCCATGTTGGCATACATGGTTTATGAGGGCTGTGAGTTGTCTGAACTCTCCTCCATATCGGTGCTCAATACTATCTCAATAATATATACTCATGCTAATATGTTTAAAAACATAACTCTTCCTCTGGTTTGAGATAATTGCTCAAACTACCCTCTTAAAAGAGGTAACTACTCTTGAAATATTTTTTGAACTCATAACTCATTTAGAAATCTCAATTTCACTTTACCAATGCAAAAATTTATACCTCTGGGAAAACATAGTCCCCCTATACTCTTACTCAATTCATACTTGAAAACTCTTTCTCAAAAACATATCAAAATAATATTTTAATATGATCATTGATAACTCGGGAAGTCATATTGCATAAGCTTTGATGGTATATCTAGATACCATAATGCTCATACATACATGGCATATTTGATTGTCATACTAATCATGTTTTAGAAACTCTTTTCTCAAAACTCATCTTTACTTTCTCAAAACTCGATTTAAGAACTCAAGTGTAGGCTTTAAAAAACTTTTTAAATTTTATAACTCAAAATAGGGTTCATGCTGAATCATAAACATGAACAAATGAACTCAAGGATATCAATAAAAATATAGAAACTCAATACTTAGTAATAAAATTTCAAAAGAATCAGGAATTCAAGAACTCAAAATCAACTTATCTCAAGAATACTCAAATCTAGGGGTAGAATCCTACATTTCACTTTTACTTATTTGAAAGCATGTAGAGCATGAGGATGACCTAGTCCAACACAATGATAGCCTTGCATACCTGAAAGAACAAAGTTCTTGAAGAATCTTGAAAAAGAACTTAGTTAGAAGCCTTGAAACCCCAGCTTGAAGGAGAACAATCAAGAAAATCTTTCTTTAGATTCTTGAATTAGTTTCTTGAATTATCTATGGACAAGAATTATGAATTTTATTAGTTATTCATAATTGTATGGAGGAATTTGAGTTGGAAAGAATGGAATCTTAGAGAATGACTTACCTTGAAGATGAATTTTGAAACAGATGGGAGTCTTCTACTTTAATTTTTCCTTAGGGTTTTTCCTTAGGATTTGAGAGAAAAGAGAATGATGGATTAAAAGATGGAAATAGGATTGTTTAGGGCTTTATAGGAGTTAAGAAATCCATTTTAAGGTTTTCCTAGTAGTATAAGGAGAAAAAAATTACCTTATTTAGAATTTTCCCGTGGCTAAAACGGAACTGCACTACATCAGTTACTAAAATGATCATAACTTGTTACTTTGACATTGGATTAACGCGAAATTTGTGGCTTTGGAAAGTAGATTCAAATACCTATCATTTGATAGGTTATAGGCAACATAACCCTTTATATTCTAAGATATATGGTAGTTTGAAGTAGATACTAGTAGAATCTTACATCAAAACTTAATGGATAATGAAACTTCCAATTCAACTTTGTGCTAGGAGTTTTTTAGTGACTTTAATTGATATAAAAAATCATTCCCACACTAAAAAATTTACCTTTACACATTTGGGCAATTTAAGAATCACCTGATATGACCCTATAAGTAAATGAAGAAAGATTCGAGTATTAACTTAGAAATTTTTGGGTGTTACAATATCTCCCCCTTGGAATCATTTGTCCTCGAATGACGACTGGTCTGAGAATGGAAAGGGGTTACTCTTTATTTATTCTACTCTAACTCAAAATCTGAAAGTACTTATCATAGAGTGATTATTCTGATATAAATCGCAAAGATTTGGGTTATATACCTCTGTAGGAAATCTCATCACAAGAACACTACTCCTTACCGCTACATTCAACTAATCTTGAGCTCATATCATGAAACACTTAATGTATCACGTATTGTCCACATGTTAGCAACACCACATTCAGTCTTAGAACCTTAACCACTTCATAGACTCCTACTAACCCATTTTCTAAGAACAACTCATTCTCACCTCATCTCTACCAACTGAACTTTCATGCATTACATAGGAAGATGAGTTAGTACTCATTGTAAAACATTATCTCCTTCTTCATCAACATTTAGAACCTTAGATGAAATAAACACACCATCACTATCACGATAAGAAATAACAATCATCTCGTCAGTTTATGATTTAGCTTCCTCATCAGTTTATTATCTTTAGTATGATCATGATCATGCCAGCAGGGTTAGCTTGGGATCACTTGTGATCCTAGGTCCCGTGTCCGCATCTCGGGGGTAGTCTCGGGTCGTGACAAACTTGGTATCAGAGCACTAGGTTTAAGTGTCCTAGGATGTCAGGAAAGCCACACTAAGTAGAGTCCTTTTCATGGGTGTGAAGTGAACCACATCTAATGAGAGGGAGGCTACAAAGTGTTTTAGGAAATCTTCATTTTCTTGTTACTCTTATCGTGTGTAAGGTATGATCTAATTTCATTCTAACTTGACATTCTACGTTTCAGATCATGCCTCCTCATAGAGCTAACGTCAGGAATGCAAACGCAGCTCCTCCAGTCCTTGATCAAGAAGTATCGAATGTAGAGTTCAGGAACACCATTCAGATGTTGGCTCAGAGTGTGGCCAACCAGAACAATCAGTGGGCTCCAGTTCCGGTTAATGCCAATGTTGGGTCAGCTGCACCCAGGGTGTGAGACTTTGTTAGGATGAATCCGCAGAGTTCTTCGGATCGCAAGTTCGAGAAGATCCCCAAAACTTCATTGATGAGGTCAAGAAGATCTTTGAGGTAATGCATGTCACTGGGAATGATCGGGTTGAGTTGGCATCTTACCAAGTGAAAGATGTGGCTCATATCTGGTACACTCAGTGGAAGGAGAATAGGGGTTACAGATGCACCTCCTATTACTTGGGATTGTTTCAGCAAAACCTTTAAGGACAGGTTTTTCCCCATAGAGTTGAGAGAATCAAGGGCCCATGAATTTATAAACTTAAGGCAGGGTAACATGACCGCCCAAGAATATGGGCTCAAGTTTAACCAACTCTCCATGTATGCTCCTCACATGGTTTTTGACTTTAGGGCTCAGATGAATAAGTTTCTTTATGAGGTGTCAGACTTAGTGAAAACAGAGTGAAGGAATGCTATGTTTTTGGGAGACATGAACATCCTAGGCTCATGAATCATGCTCAGTAGGTTGAGGGTGATAAGCTTAGGGAACAGTCTAAGGAGACTAAGAAAGCAAGAACAAGTAACTATGAGTATTCCCAACAGAAATCGGGTGGTGGAAATCGCTCGCAGTTTCAGTAGAAGTCTTTGACTCCAGCCCCTTCATTAGCTAGTGTTCCATCACCCAGGTTCCGTAACTATCAGAAAGGTAGGGCATCAAGCTCTAAGTCTCAAGGAAGTGTTACAGGTACCAAAACCCACCCAACTTGCCCTAAGTGTGGTAGGAACCATCCGGGCGAGTGTCTTGCAGGAAAAGAAGGATGCTTTGGGTGTGATCAGTCTAGTCACAGGTTAAGGGATTGTCCTTCTAGACAGGGTCAATGAGGAAATAATGGTAGAGCTCAGTCTGCAACTTCAGTAGCACCAGCAAGTCGCCCGACTCGGCAGGGTAACTCATCTGGTACAGGTGGCGGGAAATGCCAAAATAAGCTCTATGCTCTTCAGGCTCGTCATGATCAGGAAGATTCTTCTGATGTAGTCACTGGTACGTTATGAGTCTTTGATCATTATGTTTATGCATTGTTAGATCCAGGGGCTACTTTGTCTTTTGTAACTCCTTACATAGCAGTCCAATTCAGTGTTAGCCCAGAAGCTCTTTTAGAACTCTTCTCAGTCTCTACTCTAGTCGGTGACCCAGTTATAGCTAGACGGGTATACAGAAATTTCCCTGTCACAGTCTCTCAGAAAGTCACCTCAACAGATCTTGTAGAGTTAGAAATGGTAGACTTCGATATCATTCTAGGCATGGATTAGTTACATTCATGTTATGCCTCAGTCGATTGTAGAATTAGGTTTGTTCATTTTCAGTTTCCAGACGAACCAATCTTAGAATGGAAGGATAGTAGCTTAGCGCCTATGGGTTGATTCATTTCTTACCTTAAGGACAGAAATATGATCTCTAAAGGTTATCTCTATCATCTAGTTTGGGTTAAGTATTCTAGCTCCGCAACTCCAACTCTTGAGTTAGTTCCAGTGGTTAATGAGTTTCCAAAAGTGTTTCCAGATGATCTTCCCAGAGTTCCTCCCGAAAGGGAAATCGACTTTGGAATTGATCTCCTTCCAGATACCCAGCCTATCTCTATTCCTCCTTACAGAATGGCTCCAGCTGAGCTTAAGAAATTGAAAGAGCATTTGAAAGACCTTCTAGATAAAGGCTTCATCAGACCTAGTATTTCACCATCGGGTGCACCAGTGTTGTTCGTAAAGAAGAAATATGGTTCTCTCAGAATGTGCATTGACTATAGGCAGTTGAACAAGGTAACAATCAAGAATAAGTATCCTATCCCCAGGATTGATGACTTGTTCGACCAACTTTAGGGTGCTAGTCATTTCTCAAAGATAGACCTCAGATCAGGTTATCATCAGCTTAAAGTCAGAGATACTGACATTCCGAAGACAGCCTTCAGAACTCGGTATGGTCATTATGAATTTGTAGTCATGTCATTTGGACTAACCAATGCTCCTGCAACTTTCATGGATTTGATGAACAGAGCGTTCAAGCAGTACTTGGACTTGTTCGTTATCGTCTTTATTTACTCTAGGAATGAGGAAGAACATGCGAGTCATTTGAGAGTTGTTCTGCAAACTCTCAAAGATCGCCAGTTATTTGCAAAATTTAACAAGTGGGAGTTTTGGTTACAATCAGTTGCCTTCCTTGGGAATATTGTGTCTAGTGAAGGAATTTGAGTAGATTACCAGAAGATAGAAGTAGTGAAACAATGGCCCAGACCTACCTATTGATATACCGTGAGTTTACGGTATTTCTAGTATTGGTTTTTATGTGTTTTTATCATATTTTGCAGGAAAGATGTTCAGGCGCGGAAGTAAAGAGACAGCTGAAAGGGATGCACAAAAGGGCATCTACGGAGTGATCTACGGACCGTAGGTCTATTGACCCTCTGTAGATGGTGGCCGTAGATCAGCAGTCAAGGCATGTAGGCAAATCAGGGAAATCTTACCAAGTGTGGAACCACGGTGCCCATTGACGGTCCGTAGATGGATCTACGGACCGTACTGTTGATCCGTAGATGGATACTGCGAGGGTTCCAGTACCTGATTTTGAAGATTCTAAGTATGGAGCTA
>JAJOOS010006037.1:0-12871 GCA_029582725.1 Solanum chiquidenum | reverse complement strand
TTAGCACAATCCATAAAATTCAAACTCAAAAAGTACAAATATAAATAATAAATATGAGGAAATAATGATTAAAAATATGTATTTTGGCCTCACATCAATGTCCCACACTTAAACTTTTGTTCGTCCTCGAGCAAATATTAAAGCTCATCAAAATAAGAATGTCATCACTTTGATTAAAACAAACAATTAAGCCATATATCAATTTCAAAACATCAAATAGACTTCTTAATCTTTATTCAAGACATCCAAATAAACAACAAACTTTTAACCTCTTAACCTCAAGAAAAGACTTCGAACTCATCAAATTTAAGCTTGCTTACCTACTCTCATCAAAGAAAGCTAATAAAATCACCTATCTATCATGAAACAAGGGATCTCACAAAAATAAATAGTCCACACACTCAATTCAAAAGATTTAACATAAATTAAGGACTTCATATCAAGAACAACTCTCACACTCACAAATAAAATTCACATGTATGCACAAAGTACCATATGCTTGCCCATTATGTACATCTCCACTAATTAAGCATGCTTAAATAGAATCAAATAGGACTTTAACGGGTTGTAATGTAGGCTCAGGGATGGGTAGGAAAACTATATAATAATGACTTACACTTCCTTAAGCACTTTGCACTTTAGGGCTTTATCACCCATTGTTTTCTTCTCTTTATTTTCAACCCTCTCTTCAAAAATTATTTCACAAGTAATTCTCATCATCTCAAAAATGCTTTTTTTTTTCTTTTATTTTAAAGTTTTCCTTCATAATAGCCACTCTCAACTTACGTATTTTGCATGCGTTAAGGTGCAGGATGTCCTTCGAAGGACCAGGTCCATCATCAAGCTAACTTTTTTTTTTTTTCATGTCACATTCTTTTGTTCTTTTTTTTACATGCCACATTCTTTCAAAGAGGACTTTTTAAGCACTTTGTAACTATCATTGACTACTTTTTCACTCAACCATCTCTTTTTATCATAATTGATAGAATAAGTCTATGCTATAATGCTCGAGGAAGCGTGGTGCAAAAATTAGGGATTCAACAAAATGGTCAAGGGAAAAATATGACTACCAAGAAAAGGCTACAGGCTCAAAAGGGCTAACTAGTGATAAAATATCTGAAAAGACTAAAATTTAACAGACATATCAAAGAAAGCCTATTATCATCACCTAAACAAAGCATCAATTTTTATTTCGCATCAATAACATGCAGGGCAAGTTCTAGACTAAGATGCAAAACATGAAATAAATGAATTATCACCACACATGGCACAAGTATCAATCAAGATGAATCAATTCCACTTCTAAGAGAGACGGGATCATAACAAACTACAAAATAAAATAAGCTATATGCAAAGTCACAACCATGAGCTTAGTTGTCAAAGAGTGCAATTTCCTCATCAAGCAAGCATTCACAAGAAAGGACTACTACAAATTTAGGCCTAAATAGCAAGTACCACACCATTCAAAAGAGTATTTTCTTTTCTCTAAAGAAAAATTAAAAGAAAATTTATTCCTAAAAAATAAAAGAAATTCGATTCAAAGGGACTATCCTTAGGAAAAGAACCGAAAACAAAAGCCAAGGAACCCATTCTAAAAAAAAGAAAAGACTCAATAAAACAGTAAAAATATGCTATGTCCCCAAAGAATCAAATAAAATTTAAAACAAGGGTTAGGAAAACTACCTGAGGCCTCATGGCTTAGCTAGCAGCCTGTTCTCTTTATTTTTATCAAGGGTCGAACGCACCTCACATTCAAGATCAAACATGCTCCTTTGTTTCTTTTTTTTTTTTTTTTTTTGGTACTCAAACATCCCCTAATCTGCAAAAATAAGACAAAAAATAGTGACACTAATAAAATAAAAATAAAATAAGAAGTTACACTACTAATTGGGTTGTCTCCCAATAAGCGCTTAGTTTAATGTCGCGGCACGACGCAGACACCTTAGTTACTGAGATTCCATCTCCTTGAGTCTCTCCGATTGGATTATTGTGTACTCCTTGATTAGCCATTTTCCTCAAAGTTTTTCTCAATTCAGGATCGTAGGGGGTCAATAATTCATATAGACTTCGTGTACTTGGCATACAATAGAGTTGAAATTTGTAGAAAACAAAACTAAAAAAAAAATATAAAATCGGGAAATACTTGACTAAAGTTTAATAATGTAGTTAAAATTAATCTAAAAGCCACATTTGCCCGGCAACGGCGCCAGAATTTGATACGCTCAAATTACACCTCCTTAAAGAAGCATCAGCGATCATTATAAAGTAAAGAACCTAACTTGTAGGTTGGGGTCGATCCCACGAGGAAAATGATTTAGACTTAACTTTAACCAACAATCATATTCATTTTGTCAAATTAATTTAAGAAACAAGAAATTTAAGGGGGGATTTGTGAGACAAATTGTAAGAATTCAGTAAGTAATCAGTAAACAAAAGTCAATTTTGGTTCTTATCAAGATGAGAGAATTAACTAGGGTATACGTGTTCCCCACAAGCTCTTAACGCAGTAATCCTAGTAATAACAATCCTTTCCTAATGTACTACATGCAAAGTGATAAGCTAGGTATCTCTAAATCCTTGATCCGGCATCAAGAGAATTTCACCCCGCACCTTGGTCCTGCTACGTGTGTATAATTTACTAACCCTAACATTTACCTCATATTAGACATCACATCGATGTTTGGCTTAGTTATTACTTCACACCAATCGACCCTAGACTATTAGATAGTATCACACTAAATCTATGTTGATAATTCTTTTCTTGTGGATGACCTCCTTGGTCCGGCAAGTAGCAACAAGGCGAGTTCTAACGTTGCGCACCGTTAAAAAAACTTTTTGACGAAAGAATTATCAATACATGCAAAAACACTATTCAAGAATTGCTTATTTACTATTCATACTTTGTTAATCGCTCATGGTTTCCACAACCCTAGTTGTGGAGTTTAGTGACCCATAATCATATGAACACAATTCATTGTTTTAGATGAAAGATTAATGAACTTACGTAATTGAGAATAACAAACCCAAATTTCAACTTGAATTTCAAACCAAAACCTTCATAACCAACTTAGGGAAATCAAGAATTGCTAGAATTTCAAAAATAAAATCCAAAGTCGCAAAGTAGAACTAAAGTAATAAAATCTCACTCTAAATAAGAACAAGAAGAAGAAAAGAACCCTAAAAAGTATTTTCTATCAATCATCTAATAAAATAATTATTTCTATGGACTATTTATAGATATCGAAAATCTTAAATAAAATAATTGAGTCCAAATCAAATTAGGAATCCAAAATTAAAAAGAATTGTATTCCTTTTTTCCGCGTGAACAGTAGCCTTAAAGACTCAATTTGTGCGTGTCTTCTTTGCTGACACGTGACTATTCTTCACTTTGCAGAATTGCAATTTGCAATCTTCTGTAAGTTATATATTATATATTATTATATTCAATTTAATCCATTAAACTGTTTGCTTGATTTCATTCTTCAACATTCCATCTTTAATTTGTTTTAGCTTCAAATTTCTTCATTTTTCCATCAATTTAATCCTACAAATAAAATATACTATTTAGCACAATTCATAAAATTCAAGTTCAAAAAGGACAAATATAAATAATAAATGTGAGAAAAATAATTTGATTAAAAATATGTATTTTGGCCTCACATCATCTATGCTAAAAAGCACTAAACAATCATCTAAAAAGTATGACCCTTTTCTACCCATGATGACTACATGGTTTATGGGGGGCTGTGAGTTGTCTGAACTCTATCCCATATCGGTGCTCAATACTACTCCAAAAATATAACTAGCTCATATGCATAAAACATAACTTTTTCTGTGGTTTGAGCTAATGACTCAAAAACTAGCCCAAAAACTCTCTAGGAAATCAGTGTTTCCTCTCTTGCTTAATTGTTAAAGCATTTACTCTTTACTGAAACTAGCTCAAAGGTTCTTTTTGAAGTCAGTGTTTCCTTTCTTGATTAAATGTGAAAACATTTACTTTTTGGGAATACATAGTCCCCATATACTCTTTTGAAGAAATAAACTTCACCTTTTACTCTTTACTCTTTACTCTTTACTCAACTCAAATCTCAAGTATTAAAACAAGTGTAAAGCATTTGAAAAAGACTATTAAAAGGACTCTAAGAACTCTCTAGACTTGGCTCTTAACTTTCATAGAATTTGAAATTTATGGTTTCAAGGTTGTGATTTGTTATAGGAAAGATCTTGTGATGTTTAGGAGTGTTTTTAGATAGTTAAACATGATAAACGATCAAGAAATCACTGTCTGGAAGCAAGTGTGCGACGCAGAGATGCATTTAAATATTTGTTCGAAGTAATTTTTAAGGCATAGGGATCCGCGATGCGGAGAGAAAAATTTCAAGTCCTGAGGAATAGGTCCGCGTCTGGTACCCAGATTTGCCCAACTTTTTCCTTCTTTATTTTTAACCCGAATTCGCCTAAATTTGATTCGTTTTCTAAATTCCTCTTTAGATTGAAATACCTAGTACATGTACACAAGAATCTATTCATAAACGACTCTAGAATCAACACTATTTCCTCAAGAACTCAACAATCCCAACTTAATTCAAGAACAAAAACCAAGCTTCTTGGATATTCTATAAGGGCCAATATACCGGGGATTAAGTTTCCCCTTCTTGCCAAATCTCATAACACTCTTCATGGGTGAAAATTTCAAGTTAACCCAATCATCTACTTCAAACTCTAAGTCTCTTCTCCTAACATCGGTATAGTATTTCTGACGACTCTGCACTGTTTTCAATTTCTCTTGAATAACTTTCACCTTATCCATAGCTTGATGAAATAAGTCTGGTCCTATCAACCCAGCTTTACCAACATCAAACCATCCAATAGGAGATCTGCATCTTCTCCCATATTGAGCCTCATACAAAGTCATTTGGATGCTAGAGTGATAACTATTGTTATAGGCAAATTCTATAAGAGGTAGGTGATCATCCCAAATACCTTTGAAATCAATCATACAGTTCCTCAACATATCTTCTAAAGTATGAATAGTGCACTCTGCTTGACCATATGTCTGAGGATGAAAAGTGGTACTCAAATTCACCTTTGAACCCAAACCTTTCTGGAATGACTTCCAAAATTGTGCACCTCTATCTGAAATAATGAAAACTAGAACTCCATGAAGTCTTACTACCTCTTGAATATATAACAACAAACTCTGCAATGCCCTTCTTCATACTTCTCCACCAATAGACTTCTCTCAAATTACGATACATCTTTGTGGAACCCAGATGGATAAAACATCTGGAGCAATGAGCTTCCTCCATAATCCTTTCTTGAAGTTCATCCACCCTTGGTACACGAAATCTACCTTGGTACCTCAATACACCATCTCCTCCTTCTTCAAAAGCCATTACTTTTTGCTTATGAACATTTGCCTTCAATTCAAGCAAAATAGGATCTTGGTCTTGTTTCTTTTTCAAATCAGACACTAATGATGATTCATCCCCATTCATCACCACTACTCCTCCTTCGCTGGAATTCAATAAACGAACTCCTAATCGCTCAAGTCTGTGCACATATTTAGCTAACTCTTTCTTGTCTTCCTCAAAATGAGTAATACTACCCATATACAATTTGGTCAAGGTGTAGAGAATACTCATGTAATAATCCTTGAGTAACTCTAACTACCTTCTCTGTCTGAGATTAAACTCTTTCTGACTAAACACATACTGAAAACTCTTGTGATCAGTGAACACATCCACATGAGCACCATAAAGATAATGATGCCATATTTTCAAAGAAAATACTATGGCAGCCAATTCTAAGTCATGGGTTGAGTTATTTCTCTTGTAAACCTTAAGTTGTCCGGAGACATAAGACATAACCTTGCCATTCTGCATTAACACATAACCTAGACCCACTCTGGACGCAACACAATATACTACAAAACCTTGTGTACCTTTTGGTAAGGTCAATACTAGGGCAGTAGTCAACCTGCTTTTCAATTCCTGAAAACTTTTCTCACAAGCTTCAGACCATTGAAATTTAACTATTTTCTGGGTTAACTTAGTCAAAGGCGATGAAATAAATGAGAACCATTTGACGAACCTTCTATAATAGCCAGTTAATCCCAAGAAACTCTTAATATCAGTTGGAGATGTGGGTCTAGGCCAATTCTGTACTACCTCTATTTTCTTTGTATCAACTCTAATTCCATCACCGGAAACAATGTGACATAAGGATTCTACAGACTCAATCCAACACTCACACTTGGAGAACTTGACATATAACTCCTTATCCTTGAGAGTTTGGATAATTACTCTTAGATGACTAGCATGATCTTCCTCATTCCTTGACTAGATTAGTATGTCATCAATGAATACGATAACAAAAATATCTAAATAAATCTTGGATACTCTATTCATAAGGTCCATGAAAGTTGCAGGTGCATTAGTTAAACCAAATAAAACAACCAAAATCTCATAATGACCATAACGAGTCTTGAATGCTATCTTTGGAATATCACATTCCCTTACTTTTAAATGATGGTAGGCTGATCTGAGGTCTATCTTAGAAAAGCAAGTGGAACCCTGAAGTTGATCGAAGAGATCATCAATTCTTGGAAGAGGATACTTATTATTGATAGTAACCTTGTTCAACTGATGGTAATCTATACACATTCTAAGAGAACCATCTTTCTTTTTCACAAATAGGACTGGAGCTCACAAGGGTGAGACACTTGGTCGAAGAAAATCTTTCTCAAGGAGATCTTTCAACTACTCTTTTAGCTCTTTCAACACTGTTGGTGCCATTCTATATGGCAGAATAGAGATTGGACGAGTATCGGGAAGAATATCTATATCAAAGTCTATTTCTCTGTCAAAAGGGATTCTGGGTAGATCATCTAGAAAGACTTTTGGGAACTCTTTTACTATTGGAATTGACTGAATAGAAGGGGTCTCAACACTAGAGTCGTTAACTCGGACTAACTGATAGACACACCCCTTGGAGACTAACTTTCTGGCCTTAAGGTATGAAAAAAAAATGACCCTTAGGCACTGCTGAACCACTCTTCCACTCTATAATTGGCTGATTAGAAAATTGAAACATGACTACTCGAGTCCTACAATCAACTAAGGCATAAAAAGCATGAAGTCTGTCCATACCTAGAATGACATCAAAATCTACCATGCCTAACTCAACTAAGTCACCCTTGGTGCTCTTGTGATTGACAGAAATTGTACAATCATGGTAGAGTATTTCTGCTAGAATAGACTCACCAACAGGTGTAGAAACACTGAATGGCTCAAGATGTTTCTCAGCAAGAACATCAAAATTCATCGCAACACAAGGAGTCACAAAAGATAGACTCGCTCCTAGATCTAGAAAAGCATAAAGATCAAAATTAAAGACTTGGATCATACCAGTGACAACATTTGGCGAATCCTCTTGCTCTTGGCGACTAGTGGTAGCATTAAGATCGTTTCCTCCTCAACCTGTCCCTGATGTAGCTCCTCTAGATGCATCTTTGTCTGGTGAATAAACTGAAGAAGATTGATCTCTATTACCCCCATTACCATTACTCTTCCTGTTCTTAGGACATTCTCTCATAAAATGACCGTTCTGACCACACTTGAAGAAACTAGTGGAGCAATCACGACACACCCCTTAGTAGCTCCTAGCACACTTAGCACATGCAGGAGTCTTAGTACCCCTTTGTGCCATACTACCTTGAGAATGCGCGGGTCTAGCTCTGAAATTCTAGGAATTCTAACTATTGTACTCACCTTCATTCCTTGGGTCAGGTGCACTAGCAAATATTGGAGCAGGTCCCTTCTGCTTATGTTGGAAAGAAGACCGGTTCGCATTACTCTTTTGCTGCCTGGAGTCATTCCATGTCATCTTAGCCCTCTTATTTTTAAACTCTTTCCTATCCCTTAGCTTGTCCTCTTCAACCTATTGCCCATGGATCATCAGCCATGTTATGTCCATATCCCCTATCATCATAGCAGCCTTGCCTTACTTACTTGAAAGACGAGACAACCCAACAACGAATAAACTCATTCTACTTATCATGTCAGCAACCATCTCCGGAGCATAGCAGAAAAGTTGTGTGAACTTCAAACTGGACTCGTGAACACTCATAGATTCCTGCTTAAGAGTAATGAACTTTGTACATTTGCTTCTCTTAGTTCACGGGGAAAGAAACGCCTCATGAAGGCCCTCTCAAACATAGCCATCTCACAATTGGTGCATCCTTAGCCCTATTCTTTTTCCATTGGTCAAACCAGATCCTAGAAACACTCTTCAATTGATGTGCAGCTAGTTCTACTATCTCAGTATCGGCAACATGCATAATCTCAAAAACTCTCTAAAGCTCTTCAACAAAGTTCTCCGGGTCCTCAGTGACACTTGAACCTCTGAAGCTTGGAGGATTAATCCTTAGGAACCCACGGACCCTAGAAGTATCTGCCAATTTCATGACGATTCTCTCTTTGCTATCCCACTTGGTTGGTCACAACTTGACTCAGTATTCGGATAGCTTCCCGAAATTCAACATTGGTGACCTCTCCTTGAGGTTGCACTTTAGGTGCATTAGGTACCCCTTGATCCTGCAGTTCAGCATTCCTTCTAGAGTGAAGACCTCAGACAACTCTTCATGGAGGCATGATCTGAAAGACACGCACAAGCCCAAGTTAGAAAGAAAATTTATAGAGATAAACTCTATCGCACAAAATGAGTATGAAAGAAGTGAGATAGTTCCTAAATGTTGCAACCTCCTAATTATAGATGTGTACCGCTTCACACCGATAACTAGGACTCTACAGTCATGACTTCATTGACTCCATATGACTCTTAAACTCTGCACTCTGATACAAAGTTTGTCACACTCTGAGCCTACACCCTGGGCAGGACTGGCACTCGAGAACTATTGCTAGCCTCAAGCGAACCCTTGGTCTGGTTTAACTCATAGCGGAAGATTTAAATAACCTAAAACAGTCTCAAAAGATAAACTCATGCAATAAACTTAGAATATCTTAAAAGAAACATCCAACTAGCTAAAATGGTAACTCAAGTCTCAACATCAATACTCAAAAATGGAAAGGACTCAAGAACTAACAATAACTAACTGTCTATGAAGCCTCTAACAACTGGGATGGACGTCGGGACAAGACACACGACATCCTAATGAACTAACTTATAAAATAATAAAAAAGGAATCCTTCGGAAGCAAGGAGTCTCACAAACAACTCTGAAGCTCCACTAGAATCAATGATGCACTGAATGCTGATCCTGGTTATATGTATGTGCATCATAACAATGATGTATGTCAAATGGCATCATTCATTTAATGTACGAGCATGCGAGGGGAATTCTAAAACAAGACAAAATATTGAAAGTAAAAGAAAGAACATATCGAGGCTCAACTCAACTCAACTTAACTTATTTCAATATAAACCAATAATATTTTATGCAATATAAAGAAAAGCTTTTAAAACATGGATAACAACTCTGCGTATTTAGAAATACAATAGTAACTCAGTCTGTATGCAAAGATACAATATAAACTCTATTTGTATATAAAATACAATCAACTCTGTGGATATAAGAATACAAATACTTCTGTGGGAGTTTCTCTAACCGACAACCATCACTTAAGATCTATGTAATGGTACAATGTTTTGCCTCACGCTTCTAGGGCCGTCCTATACCTTGCCAGGGGTATAGAACCTAACTACTAAATGAATCCACTAGTGTATGCTAAAAAGCACTAAGGAATCATCTAAAAAGTGTGACCCTTTTCTACCCATAATGGCAACATGGTTTATGGGGGGCTGTGAGTTGCCTGAACTCTCCCCATATCGATGCTTAATACTACTCCCAAAATATAGCTAGCTCATATG
The DNA here is from genome assembly GCA_029582725.1 of Solanum chiquidenum. Taxonomy (NCBI): domain Eukaryota; kingdom Viridiplantae; phylum Streptophyta; class Magnoliopsida; order Solanales; family Solanaceae; genus Solanum; species Solanum chiquidenum. Next base: position 2,981 of record JAJOOS010006037.1, on the reverse strand, counting down.
TATAAAAACATAACTCTTTTTGTGGTTTGAGATAATTACTCAAAAATTAGCCCAAAGGCTCTCTAGGAAATCAGTGTTTCCTCTCTTGCATAATTGTGAAAGCATTTACTCTTTACTAAAAAGTAGCTCAAAGGCTCTTTTGTAAATCAATGTTTCCTTTCTTGATTAAATGTGAAAAAAATTACTCTTTGGGAATACATAGCCCCCATATACTCTTTTGAAAAAATGAACTTCACTCTTTACTCTTTACTCTTTACTCTTTACTCAACTCAAAACTCAAGTGTTAAAACAAGTTTAAAGAATTTGGAAAAATCTTTTGAAAGGACTCTAAGAACTCTCTAGACTTGGCTCTTAACTTTCTTTGAATTTGAATTTATGGATTCAAGGTTGTGATTTGTGATGGGAAAGATGTCGTGATGTTTAGGAGTGTTTTTAGATAGTTAAACATGATAAACGATCAAGAAATCACTCTCTCGAAGCAGGTACGCGACACAGAGATGCATTTAAATATTTGGTCAAAGTAATTTTTGAGGCAGAGGGACCCGCAAACTCTCTGCGACGCGGAGAGAAAAATTTCAAGTCCTAAGGAACAGGTCTGCGACGCAGACCTAGTACTTAGATTTTCCCGACTTTTTCCTTTTTTGTTTTCTAACCCCAATTCGCCTAAAGAAATAAATATAGAAGAAGATTTAGAAATAGTAAGTGACAGAATAAGTACATCAAAAAGGATAAAAGGAATAGACTATGGTTATGAAACACCTCAAATATCAAGAAAATCAATAGAGATGACAAACGAAATAAAACCATACCATTACTATATAACTGGAATAATGGAAAAAAGAAAGTATATTATACTAATAAATACTGGTCAAGAAGAAAATTATATAACAAGAGTGCTAGTAGCAGAAGATGAAATAAACTCTAAAGAGCAAACATGCCCGAAATTACCAAAATTATTATTAAATTCTGAAAAAAACAACAGAAAAAGAAATAATTATCGGAGGAATATTAATGTTAATAAAATTCAAAATTTACCAAGGAGATAAGAACATTACACTAGGAATAAAATGGTTAGAGGAAATGAAACCATATAACTTAGAAAATACACAATTAACCATAAATTATAAAAATAAGAGAGTAATAATAAAAAGAACCGTGTAATAAATTTATTGTAAGGACAAATAACACGCAGGTAAAATGGTGGACAACAAGAAAGTTACAACATTCAGTAACAACTAAAGAGATACAGAGATTAGTACTAAATATATTAAATTTTACATTTACAATAGAAGTGATAAGTACTAACAAAAATGTTATGCTGATTACATATCAAGACAAAGCTACTCAAACTGAGAAAGAAAATACAATATAAGATATACTCAAAGCAATGACTATGCTTTGTACAAAAGTAGATAACATAGACAAAGAGCTACAACAAATAAGAAGTTAGCAGCATGACTATAAAAATGCGGAGCTAAGTCGATTAGAAGACTTTAAAAATCCAGAGCTACAAGGTGACGTTGGGAAACACCTAAAAACCCATAACGATGTGTTATATGCAGCTACAAGAAGCACATCTGCAACAAAAGAAGAAAATAAAGCCAGATATGTCAATACCAATATGAATAAAATATTTGAAAAACCGTTTATACCAAAAAACCAAAAGGAACCATTATTCATACCACCCCATCTAAACACATATAAAGAGATTCTAGGACAAAACAAGAAGACTTATAACCATATAACCAGAGCTTACATTCCGCAAAATACAGACTTTCTTAAACCAAAATCCAAGATCCAAAAATACCAAAAAACCCTACGAAGATTATATCACACAAAATCTACAGGGTTATAATAAGATAATTGCACAACCTGGAAAAAATACCAATCTAGTAGGAACTTGCTACAACTATGGACTATTAAGTACCGTATATACTCAAACAGGAGATGATATATCAACAATACCAGAGTTACATAAGGCATTTATGCATTATAAAAGGATAACCAAAGGAACACTTTTTTATATAAAATTTTATTCAGCACCAGCATAAATATTAAATTATGAAATTAAACCTATCATACAAGTTATCAAAATTGGATTAAAGAGAGAGATGATAATACCAGAAAAAATAGAACTACAAGACGAGATACAGAAGGTAGAGATACCAGAATTCTATGCAAAAAAGTGGATTATTGGAATAGCTACTATTTTGAACGAATTAACAACCAATTATCTAAATGGAAGATCAGTATGGAGCTATTATTAAAGAGAACAAACTATGATATATTCAAATTCCAGAGAAATTAAAGAAGACGATATGGATGAAATGCGATAATGGATATTGAGTTTACTAAAACCAGACCAGCAGCCAACTACGAGAGCAATACGGAAATTTTTTATTTCACTAGAGATAATGACAAAATATTACAAGACTATTGGGCATAGATATCCAGATCATCAATGCTCAAACTGCTATGGAGAAGATAATGTAATTTCAGATGTCCAGCTAGAATGAAGAAAGCCAACAACAACAAGATAAAAAGCAGAAATGACACTCGACAAGATAAAAAAAAATGCAACATCAAAAGATGTAAAATATTTAAAGTTGTTTGACTTATTGTAAATTATTGTGGACAGATGTAAAGTAAAAATAGTGGGAATAGTGTAAATTATTGAGGACAGATGTAAAGTATAGTTAGACTAGGAAGAATTTACACGTCTCTTCTAGTATAAATAGAAAGTCATTAGGCACATCTAAGGCAAGACTTTCTCGACGGAAAGCAAGCCTCTTTGTAAACAAAAATATTCAAATAAAATATCAAGTTTCCAATCTAAAAGCGATGGAGCAAAATATACCAGCTATCACACTCATAGAAGAACATGTATGTCTATTTATGATTATGCATAGCTAAATCTATCAGTTCCTGAATATCATAGCATGATTAAATAAGTTTATATTAGTTATTATATACTAGAATTA
>JAJOOS010006036.1:0-14255 GCA_029582725.1 Solanum chiquidenum | reverse complement strand
ATAGTATCCCTTATTCAGTTGTTTTAGTATGCTTATGATATGCCAGCTCAGGGTTAGCTTGTGGTCACTCTTGATCCTATGTCCCGTGTATATGTCAATGGGGTAGCCTCGGGGTGTGACAAACTTGGTATCATAGCATTAGGTTCAAGAGTCCTAGGATGTCTGAAAGCTGCACTAAGTAAAGTCTCTTTCATGGTTGTGAGGTGCACCATATCTATGAGAGGGAGGCTGCGAAGTATTTTAAGAAAAACTTCATTCTCTTTGCTACTCTTATCGTGCGTGAGGTATGATCCAATTTCTCCATTCTAATCCATCATTATGCATTTCAGATCATGCCTCATCGTAGAGCTTATGCACAAAATGCTAATGAACGCAATGTTAATGCAGTTCCTCCAGTCCCAAACGATGAGGTTACAAAAATACAGAATTCTAGAATGTGATCTACCTTTTGGCTTAGAGTGTAGCCAACCAGAAAAATCAACAAGTCCTAGTACCTACTAACACCAACAATAGATCAGTGGAAGCTAGGGTTCGAGATTTTGTTTGAATGAATCCGCCTAAGTTTCTAAGTTTGCAGATTGGTGAGGACCCACATAACTTCATTGATGAGGTTAAGAATATCTTTGTAGTGATGCAGGTGACTGGAAATGATATGGTAGAGTTGGCATCCTACGAGCTTAAGGATCTAGCTCATATTTGGTTCACTCAGTGGAAAGAAACACGGGTACGGATGCAGCTCCTGTGACTTGGGAGTGTTTTACTGGAGCTTTTCTGGATAGGTTCTTCTTGAGAGAGTTGAGAAAGGCTAAATCTCAGGAGTTTATGAATTTGAGACAAGGTACAATGTCTGTCCAAGAGTACGGGATAGAGTTCACTCAACTCTCTAGGTATGCTTCACATATGGTTGCTGATCCAAGGGCACAAATGAGTAAGTTTCTATTTAGGGTATCCAACTTGGTAAAGACATAGTGCAGGAATGCTATGCTGCTAGAGGATATGAATATCACTAGGCTCATGACTCATGCTCAAAAGGTTAAGGGAGACAATCTTAGGGAAATGGCTAAGGACAACAAGAAAGCTAGAACAAGGAATTATGAATACTCTCAACATAAATTGGGTGGTAGAAATCGTTCACAGTTTAAGCCGAGGTCTACAACCCAAGCACCTTCATCAGCTAGTGCTACATCCCCCAGGTTTCGACAGGATTAGAAAGGTAGGGCATCAAGATCTAAGTCTCATGGGAGTAATCCAGGTAATAAGACTTTCCACACTTGTCCAAAGTGTGGTAAGAACCATCAGGGCGAGTGTCTTGCATGCCGCGAATGATGCTTTGGGTGTGGTCAGTCTGGCCATAGGTTGAAGGATTGTCCTTATTCCAGGCAGGGGCAAGGAGGTAACAACAACAGGGCTCAGTCTACAGTTTCAGCAGCACCAGCAGGGTGCTTCATCTGGTACAACTGACACTCAGCGCCAGAACAAGTTATATGCTCTCCAGGATCACTAGGACCAGGAAGATTCTCCTGATGTGGTCACTAGTACGTTACGAGTCTTTCATTTAGATGTCTATGCATTATTAGATCCAGGGGCTACACTGTCTTTTGTAATTTCGTATATAGCAGTAAATTTTGGTGTCTATCTAGAAACTCTCTCAGAACCCTTATCAGTCTCTACTCCAGTTGGTGACCCAATTATAGCTAGACAGGTATAAAAAAATGCCCTATCACAGTCTCAAAAAGTCACCTCAGTAGATCTTGTAGAGTTAGAAATGGTAGATTTTGACATCATTCTAGGCATGGATTGGTTACATTCTTGTTATGCCTAAGTTGATTGTAGAACTAGGATCGTTTGGTTTTAGTTTCCAAATGAGCCAATCTCAGAATGGAAGGATAGTAGCTCAGTGCCTATGGGTGGATTTATCTCTTACCTTATGGCCAGGAAGATGATCTTTAAAAGGTATATCTATCATCTTGTTCGGGTTAAGGATTCAAACTCTGAAACCCCAACTCTTGAGTCAGTCCCAGTAGTAAATGAGTTTCCAGAAGTGTTTCCAGAAGATCTTTCCCGAGTTCCTCCCAAAAGGGAAATTGACTTCAGAATAGATCTCACTCTAGATACCCAACCCATTTCGATTCCTCCTTACAGAATGGATCCAACTGAGCTTAAGGAATTGAAAGAATAGTTGCAAAAACCTTCTTGATAAGGGCTTCATCAGACCTAGTATCTCTCCATGGGGTGCTCCAATGTTGTTCATGAAAAAGAAGGACGATTCTCTCAGAATGTGCATTGACTATCATCAGTTGAACAAAGTTACAATCAAGAATAATTACCCTATCCCCAGGATTGATGACTTGTTCGACCAACTTTAGGGTGCTAGTTATTTTTCAAAGATAGACCTCAGATCCGGCTATCATCAGCTCAGAGTCAGAGATAGTGAAATTCTGAATACAGACTTCAGAACTCCGGTATGGTCATTATGAATTTGTAGTTATGTCTTTTCAACTAACAAATGCTCATGCAGCTTTCATAGACCTAATGAACAGGGTGTTCAAACAATATTTGGACTTGTTCATCATTGTATTTATTGATGATATCCTCATTTATTCTCAGAGTGAGGAGGAACATGCGACTTATATGAGAGTTTTTCTGCAAACTCTCAAAGATCACCAGTTATTTGCTAAGTTCAGCAAATGTGAATTCTGGTTATTATATGTTTCTTTCCTTGGTCATGTGGTATCCAACGAAGGGATCTGAGTGAATTCTCAGAAAATAGAGGCAGTGAAGCAATGGCCCAGACCCACCTCTCCTATAGATATCAGAAGTTTCTTGGGTTTGGTCGGTTATTACATGAGATATATTGAAGGATTTTCGTCCATAGCTTCCCTATTGACCAAGTTGACTCAGAAAAATGTCAAGTTTCAGTGGTCATATGAGTGCGAGAAAAGCTTCTCAGAAATAAAGACTAGGTTGACTACAACTCATGTCTTGACTCTACCAGATGGTTCATACGGTTATGTGATTTATTGTGATGTATCCAGGGTCGGCCTAGGTTATGTGTTGATGGAGCGATGTAAGGTCATAACTTATGCTTCTAGACAACTTAAGGTCCATGAGAATAACTACCCAACTCATGACCTCGATCTTGCAGCCGTAGTATTTGCCCTAAAGTTTTGGAGACATTACTTGTATAGTGTTCACGTAGATATGTTCACAGATCATAAGAGCCTCCAGTATGTGTTCACCTAGAAAGAGTTGAATCTTCATAAGAGGAGATGGCTTGAATTCATCAAGGACTATGACATAAATGTGTTTTACCATCTAGGTAAGGCCAACGTAGTGGCTGATGCTCTCTGCAGACTATCTGTGGGAAGTGTAGCACATGTTGAGGAAGAACAGAAGGAATTAGCAAAAGATGTTCATTGTCTTGCTCGCTTAGGAGTTGGTCTTGCGGATATGTCAGATGGTGGTGTGATAGTTCAGAATGGGTCAGAATCTTCATTGGTAACAGAGGTTAAGGAAAAAAAATATAGTGACCCTATATTACTTCAGTTGAAGAGTGTAGTTCATCAGTAGAAAGTTGAGGTTTTCTCCCAAGGGGGAGATGTTGTGCTTCATTACCAGGGTCGCTTATGTGTTTCTAATGTGGGTGAGTTTAGGCAGAAAATGCTTACATAAGCCCATAACTTCAGGTATTCCATTCATCCAGGTGCAACTAAGATGTACCGTGATCTGCGGGAAGTCTTCTGGTGGAACGTCATGAAGAGGGACATAGCAGATTTTATGTCTAAGTGCCCTAATTATCAACAGGTTAAGGTAGACCATCAGAAATCAGGAGGTATAACTCAAGAGATTAACATTCCTATATGGAAGTGGGAAGTGATAAACATGGACTTCATTATGGGTTTACCTCATACTCGGAGATAGCATGACTCCATTTGGGTGATAGTGGACAGAGTTACTAAGTCCGCTCACTTCTTGGCTGTCAAAACTACAAATACAGTGGAGGACTAAGCTAAACTATACATCAATGAGATAGTCAGGTTGCATGGGGTTCCCTTGTCTATCATCTCAGATAGAGGTCCTCAGTTTACCTCTCATTTATGGAAATCATTTCAGAAAGGTCTTAGTACCGAGGTAAATCTCAGTACAACATTTCATCCACATACGGATGGTCAGGCAGAGCATACCATTCAGACATTCGAGAACATGCTGAGAGCTTACGTGATCGATTTCAAGGGAAGTTGGGATGATCACCTACCTCTCATAAAGTTTGCCTATAATAATAGCTATTATTCTATTATTGAGGTGGCCCCTTATGAGGCATTATACGGGTGTAGATGCAGATCTCCAATTCGTTGGTTTGAAGTAGGTGAAGCAGCATTGATGTAACACCCCTAAAATACTAGACCAACTCTTGCATGTCGATGCATCATCTCGTAATTACTAGAATATGTTTTATTCTCATTTTTGGAACTTGAAATGTTGTGATTTGCAAACTTGCTTAGCATAAATTGTTATCGTAAATTAAGGTATTGTATGGGGGTATTTTCATAATTATATAATTATAGTTACTTATACATTGGAAGTATGCGTATAAAGTACATAAATATAGTTATATATGTATGCTTTTTGGGCAGCCATCTATTTGTTTGGACAACCCCTTTTGGTAACATCTGTCCATGTGACAAGGATAACTTTTGTAGCTATATATCTTTACACCTCCTTTGATTGAATTCGTTTTCGCTCAAGTCTAAGAACATTATAACATTAGCTAAACAATTGTTCTTCAAAAATCAAGAGAAAAACTAAGTCCTTTTGGATGGAATCCGACACACACACACTTCCTTTTGGTAAGTAACAAAATCTGCTTTTGAGCTGGGTAGTGTTTCATATTTTATGCATATGTCATTCAAAAGAACTTAGTTTACAGTGAATAAATATGTTTTGGAAGTGTTGGTATCAGAGCCTAGGTTTGTGGTTCTAGGAATTTTGATTTGAATTACTTGTATACTTGTTCACTTTCGAATAAGGTTCTATTTGTATTATTTGGTCAATTACATGGTTTATAATGTTTTTATCGCATGTAGAGTGCATATGCATCAAGTACATATCCCTAATTCACTGTGATCTTCCTTTTGAAGGAATTAAGTCATGGCCACTTCTTCTAACCGACCTATAGAAGTTGCTCGTGAAGGTTCGGGTGCCTCTGTTTTCCAACCTCATGCACTGGAAGGGGTTGGAGAACATATCTCGAATCAGTATGTTCTTCACACTAGTGGTTCTGAAGTAGAAAACCATCAGGGTGTAAGAGCTAGTCCACATCCTCACATGAGTCATGGTACTCAAACCATGAATCCTCATTTTCAACACATGGCTGAATCGATGCATGATCCCCACGAGATTAACTTTGAGAAAATGAGGAAAATGGGTGGAGTGGATTTTGAAGGCATTGTTGATCCCACTGATGTTGAAGAATGGCTTGATCGCATGGAGAGGGTATTTGAGCAGTTAGAGTGTTCAGATGTTACAAAATTTAAGTATGCTATTTCACTATTACAAAAAGATGCTTATGATTGGTGGGTAAGTGCTCCAAATGCCAAGGTAAAACCTCTTGTTCTTACTTGAGATGATTTTCTTAAGGAATTTCGTATGAAGTATGTCCCACCTGCTTATTGTGATGCAAAGAAAAATGAGTTTTTGAATCTAAGGCAACAAGGCATGTCTATTGCTGAATACGAACAGAAGTTTCTAAGGCTCTCTCGCTTGCTGGTGGTATTATTAAAGAGTAAAAAGACAAGTGCATGAAGTTTGAAGACGGTTTAAATGATTCCATTAGGAAGAATGTGGCGATCCTGCAACATGAGAAATTTTGTAAGTTAGTGTCTGCTGCTTTTACTTGGGAACGACTTGATAAAGAAGAAGCTAGTAGAAATGAAAACAGATTCCGAAAACCTAGACCAGATTTTGGGGGTCCATCCAAAAGGGGAAGGTTTAATAATTCTAAGGCAGGTAGTGATAACAGGCCACCTCAACAAAGGCAAAACAGATCTGAATTTTCTACCGCTAGCACTCCAAATTATGGCCAAGGCAAGCCTCGCGTTCCCACTTGTCCACAATGCGGTAAGAATCATTATGGTACTAGCAGGAGAGCTTCTGGTGCATGTTTCAATTGTGGGAGCTTTGATCATAAAGTGAAGGATTGTCCTAATCCTAATACTGCTCCATCGTTGAGAACTGAAGGCTCAATTCATATGCCTTCTGGTAATCTTCCTTAAAATAATAGAGGTGCAAGACCTAAAAACACCCAGGCAGCAGGTACAAGTGGAGCTAATCAAGCTAGTGGGCAAAGGGCTACTGCACGCGCTAATGCTATGAGGCAGAGGGATGATCAAGATGGACAAGATGTTTTTCGGTAAATTTCACTTATTTGGCTTATGTGTGTTTACATTATTTGATCCTGGTTCTACACATTCCTATATTTGTTCATCACTTGTTCTTCCTGAAAATGTGAAATCTGTGAGACTTAATTACGATGTATTGGTTGAAAGTCCTTTGGGTTATCAAGCTGTGTGTAATCAAGTTTACCAAGATTATCCCTTCGTGATTCAAAACCTAGTCTTCCCTGTTGATTTAATTGAAATGCCCTTCAGGGATTTTGATGTTATTATCGGGATGGATTGGCTTTATAAATATCATATGGTGGTAGATTGTAGGTCTAAGCATGTGACTTTTAAAGATCCTACATTTTCACACATCATTGTACAAGGTGAAAGATCACTGACATCTACTTTTATTTCTGCGGCCTTGGCAAGAAAGTTGATGTGTCATAGTTGTGGGGCATACCTTTCTCACATAGTTGATACACAGTTGAAGAGTTCTTGTATCAAGGACATACTTGTTGTATGTGATTTTCCAGAAGTATTTCCAGAAAACCTTCCGGGATTGCCCCCGGAAAGAGAGGTTGAATTTCCAATCGAGCTTATTCCTGGATCTACTCCTATTTCGATCACCCCTTATAGAATGGATCCAGCAGAGTTAAGAGAATTGAAGGCTTAATTTCAAGAACTACTTGAGAAAGGTTTTATTCGACCTAGTGTTTCTCCTTGGGGAGCCCCTATTTTATTCGTAGAGAAGAAGGATGGCACTCTTGGGGTTTGTATTGACTATAGACAATTGAACAGCATAACAATAAAGAATAAATATCCACTACCAAGAATTGATGATTGGTTTGACCAACTTAAAGGTGCTAAAGTATTCTCAAAAATTGATTTAAGGTCTGGATATCACCAACTGCGTGTTAGAGAGAAAGATATTCCTAAAAATGCTTTTAGAACTCGATATGGTCATTATGAATTTTTGGTGATGCCATTCGGATTGACAAATGCTCCTGCGGTATTCATGGATCTAATGAATCGGGTATTCAAGCCTTATCTTGATCAGTTTGTGGTTGTTTTTATAGATGATATTTTAATAATTTCTAGAAGTAGTGAAGACCATGATAAACACCTCCGGATTATTTTGAAAATTTTGAAGGAGAAAGAACTTTATGCTAAACTTTCCAAGTGTGAATTTTGGCTTGATAAAGTAGCTTTTCTGGGACATGTTGTATCAACTGAAGGTGTGAAGGTGGATCCTAGTAAAATACAAGCAGTTGTTGAATGGAGACCTCCCAAAAGTCTGACTGAGGTAAGAAGTTTCTTGGGCTTAGCAGGATACTACAGAAGATTTGTGAAATGCTTTTCCATTATCGCCTCTCCTTTGACTAGGCTCTTGCAGAAGGAAGTAAAGTTTATTTGGGATGAAAAATGTCAAGAGAGCTTTGAAAATCTCAAATCGTTGTTGACTCAAGCGCCTATACTTACTCTACCAATTGAAGGGAAAGAGTATGTAGTATACAATGATGCTTCTCACAATGGTCTCGGATGCGTTTTGATGCAAGAAGGGAAGGTAATTTCTTATGCCTCTCAAAATTTAAAACCGCATGAATTAAAATATCCTACTCATGATCTTGAACTTGCTGCTATAGTGTTTGCTTTAAAAATATGGCGGCATTATTTATATGGAGAGAAATGTCATATCTTCACTGATCACAAGATCTTAAAGTACTTGGGTACTCAAAAGGAGATAAACCTTTGACAACGTAGATGGCTTGAACTCATCAAGGATTATGACTGCACGATTGATTATCATCCAGGTAAAGCCAATGTGGTTGCAGATGCCTTAAGTTGGAAATCCTTCGCAAGCATTTCTTTGAGTCTTTTACCCTTGCTTCTTGAGTTAAGAGACATGAATGTTTGTTTTACACTTGATTCAAATGGTTCAGCTATTGCTAATTTACAAGTAAAGCCATTATTACTTGAACAGGTGAAAGAAGCACAAATGTTAGATGAGAAACTTGTAAAATTGACCAGAGAAGTTCAAAGTGGGGAAAAACTTGATTTTACATTTACGGAGGATGGTGTCTTATTTTATCAAAACAGGTTATGTGTCCCTAATGATGAAAATTTGAGGAGAGAAATATTGAATGAAGCACATACTTCACTATATGCAATGCATCCTGGGGGTACAAAGATGTACCAGACCATCAAAGAACATTATTGGTGGAATGGTATGAAGAGAGACATTGCGGAGTTCATTTCCAAATGTTTGGTTTGTCAAAAAGTAAAGGCAGAACATCAAGTCCCAGTTGGTTTACTACAGTCCTTGTTGATGTCAGAATGGAAATGGGAGAGAATAACTATGGACTTTGTTTCTGGACTTCCTCACACTCACAGAAATCATGATGCAATATGGGTGATTGTGGACAGGCTAACCAAGAGTGCTCACTTCTTAGCAATCAGGATGGATTACTCACTTGAGAGTTTAGCCGAGTTCTATATTAATGAGATTGTAATACTAAATGGGATCCCTGTGTCTATTGTATCAAATCGGGACCCAAGGTTTACGTCTAGATTTTGGGGTAGCTTGCAGGAAGCTTTGGGTACTAAGTTGAGGTTTAGCACTTCGTTCCATCCTCAAACAGACGGACAGTCGGAAAAAGTGATACAAATTTTGGAAGATATGCTTCGAGCTTGCATTATGGAGTTTGAGGGTAGTTGGGACAAACACTTAGATTTGATAGAATTTGCTTACAATAACAATTACCAATCGAGTATTGGAATGCCTCCCTATGAAGCATTATACGGAAGAAAGTGTCGGACCCCTCTTTGTTGGAGTGAAGTTGGTGAAAGAAAGCTTGTTGGTCCTGAAATTGTGCAACAAACAGAGAACAAGGTAAAAATTATTAAATATCGTCTAAAAATTTCTTCGGATAGACAAAAGTCATACGCTGATCTTAAAAGGCGTGACATTGAATATCAAGTTGGAGATAAAGTATTCTTAAAGGTGTCTCCATGGAAAAAGATTATGAGATTTGGCCAAAAAGGAAAACTTAGTTCCCGATTTATCGGACCTTATGAGATACTTGAAAGGGTTGGACCAGTTGCATATAAATTGCCTTTGCCACCTGGGTTAGACAAGATCCACAATGTTTCCATGTTTCTATGGTTAGAAGATATCATTTTGACCCATCTCATGTTCTTCCAGTTGAATCTATTGAGGTTAATCCTAACTTGACGTATATTGAAGAACCTATCCTAATTCAAGCTCGAGAAGTAAAGAAACTTAGGAACAAGAGAATCCTTTTAGTAAAGGTACTTTGGAGGAACCATTCTGGAAAAGAAGCTACCTGGGAAAGAGAAGAAGACAGGAGAACCCAGTATCCGCGCTTGTGTCGGGAATAGTGTAAGGTAAATTTTGAGATGAAATTTCTTTAAGGGGGAGAGGGTTGTAACACCCCTAAAATACTATACCAACTCTTGCATGTCAATGCATCATCTCGTAATTACTAGAATATGTTTTATTCTCATTTTTGGAACTTGAAATGTTGTGATTTGCAAACTTGCTTAGCATAAATTGTTATCGTAATTAAGGTATTGTATGGGGGGTATTTGCATAATTATCTAATTATACTTACTTATACATTGGAAGTGTGGGTATAAAGTACATAAATATAGTTATATATGTATGCTTTTTGGGCAGCCATCTATTTGTTTGGGCAGCCCTTTTTGGTAACATCTGTCCATGTGACAAGGATAACATTTGCAGCTATATATCTTTACACCTCCTTTGATTGAATTTGTTTTCCCTCAAGTCTAAGAACATTATAACATTAGCTAAACAGTTTTTCTTCAAGAATCAAGATAAAAACTAAGTCCTTTTGGCTGGAATCCGACACACACACACTTCCTTTTGGTAAATAACGAAATCTGCTTTTGAGCTGGGTAGTGTTTCATATTTTATGCATATGTCATTCAAAAGAACTTAGTTTACAGTGAATAGATATGTTTTGGAAATATAATTCGTAGACCTACAACTCTTTTGTTTATGTAAAATTCTAATTTAGCTGTTATGGATACGAAATAAGGGACGCAACATATGACAAGTTCCGTCCAGATTCTGGAATTAGAAATCCTGTATGTTCAACTGTTAGTGTTTTGATTATATATTTTTGCACAAAGCATATTTTTTGGTGATTCTTGATTATTTGCAAGCTTAAGAGATGTACCTACATCTTTTATTAAGTATATAAATTCCATTTTGGCCGTTTTCTGTTTCAAATCTAAGTTGCGACATGACGTGCGTTTATTGGGCAGAATATCTGGTTCGGGAGTATAGTCGTATTTGTACAGTCTAGCCTTACTTGTGATGATAAACCTCTATTGCGCCATCATTATTGAGCTACTAGAAAGTAAATAAGTTATTGAATTCATTTTTTAAGGTTGTATATCCTCGTGTACTAGTTGAAGATTTTGATACGCTGGTTGGTCTACGATTTGAACTCGTGAAGTCGTGTTGGACTGTTTTTGTGCTAAAGAACTGAGGTTTGTGTATAAAATTATACTTGTACTCTTTTTACCTGCTGGTATATCTGAAAGTTTACTTTGGTACCTTGGTTACCTCTTGGCACTTTGCATTGTCGTATTGGTATTCTTTAATACATTAAAGACGCTTGTGTAACTCGCGCACTTGTACGGATTGTTTGATCACTTAGCACTCTTGTTGGGACCTTGTCCTTCTTGTGGCTGTGACTTTGTCACTCTTGGCATGCCTCTTGATTCGGATCATTTACCATCTTGACTCTGGATTTTTAGTCCGTCTTAAGGTTGGAAATTGTCCATTTTAAGTACGAACTAGAAAGCCATTTTTAATATGGTTCTTGGTTCTCTTGATTATTGGGTTTTGACCCTTCTTGATACCTGTTTGTGCTTGGTGTGACGACATGATTTATGTATTGGGCGAGCCTTGTTGTTGAATCTCTTGGAAAGTTGTGCTATGAGCGTTCTTGACATTTGGATCTTTAAATATCAAACTTGATACTCTTTATATATTGTTTACTTGATTTATTTATTATGTTCAATTATGCTGCCCTTTACTTGAGAATGATAACTTGACGAATTTGAGGGCTTCGAACCCATAGTTTTTACACCACTAAGCTATATGCTTAGCGATAGTTGTTTCTATAGTAGGGAATGTTCGAGAGGATGCTTGAAGTTGGCCATTGAAGATGGAGATTTTGAAAGCTTTAAGGAAGATCACATTTTCATATAGGCAAATATATTTTGTATAAACGTTAGGACTTGAACATGATCTATGTTTTGTATATTTACATGAGAATTTGAGGGCTGATTTGGTCATGTCACCATGGGTTGTAATATAAGTATCGCTATATGTTTTTTTTTGGGGTGTGTAAACCCAAGTCTTGTAATATCCTAAATCTACTATTACTATATGTGATTGTTTGTGTGAAGCATGAGCAGGCTGATTTCGTTACTCGGAAGCTTGTAATATTCTTGTTATTTCATCTTTGAGTGTGAGGAAAATATATATACATGAAAAGCTCTTCGGTTATTTGCTTAAATTATTTTTCGGGGGTCATTATGCATCTAATCCCTCTACTAGATTAAAATCAATATGGCAATAGTTAACCTCTTTTAAATGTCGCAAGTATTTAATTAGATTTCTTGTTTAAGGGGTAGCATCCTTTCGAAAGGGTCGCTACAATTGATCTGGCTAGATCCGGTTCATGAAGCTATGTAAAAAGTTCAACTCATTAGAGATAGACTTAAGACAACTCAGAGTCATCAGAAATCCTATGCAGATGTGAGAAGAATGGACTTAGAGTTTGAGATCGATGATTGGGTTTTTCTGAAAGTGTCACCTATGAAAGGGTGATGAGATTTGGCAAGAAAGGGAAGCTTAGTCCTAGATATGTAGGTCCCTACAAAATCTTGAAAAGGGTTGGTAATGTGGCTTATGAGTTAGAGTTGCCAGCAGAACTAGCAGCGGTTCATCCAGTCTTTCACATTTCCTTGTTGAAGAAGTGTGTGGGTGATCCGCCATCCATAGTACCATTAGAGAGTGTGGTTGTGAAGTGAAGAGGTGCAAGTTGAGATTTTTGACCGTCAGGTTCGTAGGTTAAGAAATAAAGAAGTCGCTTCAGTGAAGATTTTGTGGAGGAGTCATTCCGTAGAGGGAGCTACTTGGGAAGCAAAAGCAGCCATGAAGGCCAAGTATCCTCACCTCTTTCCTTCCGGTTCCGTTTCACCTTCAGGTAACAGTTCCTCTCCAGTCTCTAAGTTTACTCGTGTGTAAATTCAGTCTTAGTATCTTGTTCCTTTAATTGTTCTTACATTTCAGCATATTTGCATGTTTTTGGAACTCAGTTTAGTTAGATATCAGTTTCTAGTACTTAGTGGTAGGGATTGCAGCTCCTTCCCTCCATACTCAGCTGGTTTAAAATTCATTCGAGGATGAATGTTCCCAAGGGGGAGTTATTGTAACACCTCAGATTTGAGAAAATAGAAAAAAATGCAGCTTTCCAGACCTGGTGCAAGAACCACGGAAGTCACCGATAGTCTGTGGCCTGACACACTATCCGTAGGTGGGGTCCATCGTGTCACCAAATATTTATGGTCTATGACCCCACCCATGGTTGGATCAACTACAAACGATCATATCTTTTAGCACAAAATGAATTAGGTGGCCCATGACCTATCAAGTTAAACATAATTGAATCCTCTTTCCAACACCACCGAGTTTGCTCTTGAAGTAAAAAATTATGCTCATGTTGGGGAGAGCTTGACCGACAACCCCTACCGACGGTGGTAGGTCAACCGACGGTCCGTAGGTCCCTCCGTGGATGACCTTCGTGAGATTTTAAGTTAGGGCCATTTAGGTCTTTTTCCTACACGTTGGGGCCCTTAAACAACGTCATTTAATGCCTAAACTACGTCGCTTTACTCAATTTAAGCCTAGTAACTTAGTCAGACATATCCAGAACCTTTATTCTCCAAAATTCATCAAAATTAGAGCAAAAAGATAAGCAAGAGGCGCCAACTTTCCCAAGAACAACCAGCGGGTTTCCTTCGAGTTCCAACCTCAAAATCGAAGGATTTTATTCTGTAGATTTCGTTACCAGGTATGTGGGATTTCACTAGTGGGTTCCTTTCATCCACTAGGTCCCTAGAATTCAGTAGATTCTTGATTCTCTATAGCTTGTTTAGACCTAGGGTTTCTAAAACCTTGGATAATTGTTGTGCTTTAACTGTTGTAGTATCCTTAATCAAATTATCATGTTTTCGTGGAAACGCTGCTTAGTTCCTTGCATGAAACTCAGAACCCTAGTTGTGTTGATTCTTCTAGTTCATGAATTACACTTGCTAGGTCAGTTAAACAATAGTCATGCTCTAGTTTTCGAATGTCACATTATCAGTATATTAAATGTTGCTTTCTGAGATTTGCATGTCAGAATTTTGAGCTATCTAGTTTTTTAGTTGTGTTGTGTCATTTACACATTCAGTTGGGAGTAGACTTAGCATCGAGTTGGACTAGGGTTCAACGTACCCTCCTAGTCCAGAACTACGTGCCCCCATAGGCTTATAAGTCCCCTATGTGGGCATCAGATTTAGTGATAACACTAGTCATGCTTTTATACCCCTGTCAAGCTATATTGGGTCCTCCCGATGGGGCATATACATTGGACTCTACATTTAACTCACGTGGTTTTATGTCGGTGATACGCTCAAATTACACCTCCCTAAAGAAGCATAAGTGATCGTTATCAAGTAAAGAACCCAACTTGTAGGTTGGGGTCGATCCCACGAGGAAAATGGTTTAGACTTTACTTTAACCCACAATTATATTCAATTAGTCAAAGT
>JAJOOS010006035.1:0-18784 GCA_029582725.1 Solanum chiquidenum | reverse complement strand
AACTCAGATAATTAAAACAGTGACAATGCTGCTCTGAACAAGTCTTCATCTCAATTCTCATTGTATGTTTGGTTAATGTAACCGTATCTATTAGGGGATCTTTCGTATATAGCCACTCAAAAATAGCTTAATTACGCTCCATAACTATAGTTTGCTAATTATGATTCGTAACTACATTTGGGAGATGGAGGAGAGAGGCGAGCGAGAGAGTGGGAGATAAGCGAATTGTATATGTATATCTGTCAAAATAGTTGTATATATGTAATTGCTATACATATGTATTTGTATATCTGGTGAGCGAGATGGGGAGAGAGACGAGCAAAATTGCGAGAGGGAGGAGAGAGGCGAGCGAGAGAGGGCAATAATTTGTATAATTCACATCTCGTTTGTATAATTCGCGGGTACGTTTGTATAATTGAGTAATACAAAGTTTGAAATTGTACAAATATAATAAAACTCGAAATAACGAATTGATACAAACATAAACATATGAACTTTAAATAGTTCTACAAATTATATTATGCCTAAACATAGTTTTATATGTTGGCTGGCTATGCACAAGGGATAGACTAGCAAGGATGGGAATATGTCAGGAAACAGAATGCTTATTCCAGAAAACATAGACCATCTCTTGTTTGAATGTGAGTACTCTATGGATGAGACTGAACATTCAAAGAACCAATCTGGAAGGACTATGGAGTAGACTAGCCAAAGGGAAGATCAACAGAGCACTTATCCGAGCAATAATAGCAACGCTAATATATCATATCTGGCAGGCAAGAAATGGAGCATTGTGGACGACAAAGCAGCAGTCAGACCAACGGAAATCATGAAGAAGATCAGGGAGGAGATTCATGAGCAGAATACATAAAGGGATCAAATGTAAAGACAGAAAATGGATAGATAATTTGTATGTACAGATAGAAAATTCTACAAAATGGAAGGGGAGATAGTGTTAGATAGTATGAGAGGATGGAGAAGTAGATTGTAATAGCATGACACTAGTTGGTTTTCTTCAATAAAATGTTAGTTCGACCAAAAAAGAATTATACAAATGTGGCTAATTATACAAACTCGAAGTCAGCCCACGTAAATAATGGTTAATGTTAGTCGCGAGTGATAACTATAACAAACTATAGCTAGCTATAATGACTAATTAAGTAGTATAAGTTTGCTTAACCATATAATTTTTTCATATTAATTCTATGCATCACATTGTTGATACAGTGATATACACATGATATACAGAAGAAAACTCACCAGGAGTCATTTGATTTTTTAGTGGAACTCTGTCGTTTTTTCGACGGAGCAACAATGGCCGACGACGGAAAAGTGGCCGGTGGGATGTGGACAACGATGTTTAGGATTTGTGTGAAAGAGAACACAAAATCCCTTTTTTTTTTGGATTTGTTAGAGGTTGTATATGTTTTGAAAAGTTGCTATTTTTATTTTTTGAAACTAAAATAATATTATTAACAGAAAATTATTATAAAAGGCTATCGTATAAGTGTATATTATGTCGTTTGATTAGACTTTTGCTATTTACATACCATCTCTACTTTTTTGCCTTGACATGTAGTTTTTGTCTGATATATCCAACAATAAATTCACGTTTAGAAAAAAAAATGTCATTAATAGAAAAAGAAAGTCTATGCCATCGAGACTTTCAAAGTATTTGCTCGAGATGACAAAGGCTTACATTGATAACATATTATAAAATAAAAACTATAAAATCAATACATAGAGAAAAAAGTATATAATATATAGAGATTGATAAACTACCTCCGTTCCTTTTTAGATGACATTTGGACTTTTTGAAAGTTAAATCAGACTAATTTTCAAAGTTAAATTAGATTACATTAATTCAATATTTTAAACTGAAAATCTAGATATTCAAACCTATACGAAAAGTACTATAAATTGCAAATTTTTGAATAATTATTATAATGAAAAAAATACATCTTAAAATGTTAGTCAAAGTTTTATCCTTTGACTCTAAAAAAGAAAAGGAGATCATGGCAACTAAAAAGGAGCAGATACAATTTAATTACAAGCTTATTCAATTGCAACTTATTTAGGAGACTATATAATGAGCATCCACAATACAATGTGTTTATTTATTATTAATTATAATTATTATTTTTATGTAAAAATAAAATTTAATGTATTATTCTATTTATAGAAAAGTCAAAGATGTTATGGAAAATTGTCAAATTGCAATCTTGTATGATTACAAACTTATTTGATTGAAGGCTTATTTAGGAAAATGAATAATCAGAATTCACAATACAATGTATCTAGCTATCATTATTTTATTTTCTCTAAACATGGAAATTAATTTATTATTTATGAGTCAATATAATCTTATTTACTTTCTCTAAACATGGAAACTAATTTATTTTTTATTAGTCAATATAAAATTAAAACATGATCAACAAGTTATTATGACTTAAAAAAAGTTAGAAATCAAAGAAAGTCTAGACAATTAATTATCCTGTGTGTTATAAGGTGGTTTTGAATTTCTTAATTATTAGGAGCATCAATGGCCTTTTTCTTGATTGTTTTTGTTATGATTTTTGGATTTTGCATGTTGAGTGTTACTCTATTTAGATGGATTGACATTGTGTACAACAAGAAAAATTTGCCTCCTGGAACTATGGGTTGGCCAATTTTTGGTGAGACTAGAGAATTTCTAAATCAAGGTCCAAATTTCATGAAAAATCAAAGAGCCAGGTATATATATTCATTTCTTTAAATGTATGAAGGGGGTTTAATATATATATAAAATTCACGAGTAAAGATCCCATTCAGATATACATAAAGACATAAATGACAACCAGGGCACACATGTTGCTAAGGATAGGATCCTGCTTTGGCTATAGAATAGATGAGCGTGACACATATCATAATCAGACTAAAAAAGATAATGAATCGAGACAAACCTTATACGACTAATTTTTGTAGATTTTAATATGTTTTTTTAAATCCCTATTACAATCGTCACTAAAGATCTTATACACTAGTATCAAGACTAGAATTTTTGTGAATGCTTTAGCTACAAGAAAAATAAGAAGTGTGACTAATTAAAGAATTTGTAGCAATTTCATCACAAATTTTATTTTTATCCTAGATTTGTCATTAGGATAAGTATGTTTATGAATGATGATGTGCTGAGTGCATAATTAGACTTACACTCAAATTGGTCAAATACAGTCCATTAATATAAAATAGTTTCGTCAAACTTTATAAATGGAAGCAATAATATCATATAAACAAACAAAAAACACATTTACTGTTAGTGAATTGACCAAAAGATTTGATTTGATTACAATAAATAAATAAATAAATAAAATCTACAGATTAGATTTAGGAGAAAGTAAAACCAATAAAATAGTTTCAATGTAATGATGTAGCAGAAGTACAACAAAAGAAAAATTGTTTTGTTTTTTAAAAAAATGTTAAGAGAATATTAATCCGAATAAACAATTCAATATATTTAACCTTCAATGAATTAAAATATGTATTTTTAAACCCTCTTATGGAAATATATTATATTTGAGTTTACTGCCATAATAAAATATGAATACCTATATTTATCAATATTTTATTGGCTAACAATAAGTTTCAAACTCATATTTATCCAACTATATCAAAATACAAGTGATCCAATTCATTAAAATTTGAATTAAATAAGCTAATTTTATAAACATGAGCTAAATTTTTTGATTTTAACATCATACTTTTGCTCTATCATAAACTTTTTGTTATGAAATAATGGTCGTGTTACAAATGCTTGTGATAATTAAATTTGTGACAACCCATCTGTCTCAATTAAAGGCGATTTTTTCTAAGTCGTCATAAAATATATAACATAATAAAGGTTAAATACGGTACAAATAATGATGTACTAAAAAAAACAGAAAGATCTATCACAAACCTAAACTTTATTTTCAATATAAATAATAATGAAATAATAATTTATATATCGATTTTGAACCTCCTGAATGTAAGGTTGACTTAGGTACTACATTTTTTCCCCCTCTTGGATCCGTCACTTCTTTAGACAGAAGTGATAACAATATAATTAATTCTTGCTTAATTAGTGATATTTTTTTTGTTTTGTTGTAATAGGTATGGGAATTTCTTCAAATCCCACATACTTGGTTGCCCTACTATTGTTTCAATGGATGCAGAGTTAAATGGATATATTCTGAATAATGAAGCAAAGGGACTTGTCCCAGGCTACCCACAGTCAATGTTAGACATTTTAGGAAAATGCAATATTGCTGCTGTCCATGGTGCTGCTCACAAACACATTAGAGGAGCACTTTTATCTCTAATAAGTCCCACAATGATCAAAGACCATATTTTGCCCAAAGTTGATGAATTCATGAGATCACATTTGAGTAATTGGGATAATTGCAATGTCATTGATATTCAACAAAAGACCAAAGAGGTGAGCTTACAAATCTAATATATAATGTAGTAGTATTGTTTTTTGATCTCTAGTACTAAGATTTAGTTTTATATATTCTTCCTCTCTCCGCCCTATAACTGGAAAAAAAAAGAGCAGACACGAGTAGAAGAAGGTGTACTTGAACAGAGGGCCATTTCAAACCAATGAAGATTGAAATTGAGTTGCTTAAGATTCCAGCCTTAATAAAATAGGGGATGAGTTTGGCTTAAACATAGGCTCAAACAAAATTTGAAGGGTACTAGCTGAAAATGATGAAATTCGGGGAAAACATGGAAGAAATTGGCCTCAGAGAGAGCGCCTATCTCTCATAGGAGAAGGAGAGCCACTTTTTTTTTAGTATATTAATGAGTATACAATACAAGCTAGCGTGTGTTTGGTAGGGAGTCTTTTTCTTTTCTTAAATTAAATATGAAGAAACATGATTTTATTGATAAAATTAATGTGGATATATATATGTTGATCCCTTGTTTTTCTTTCTTAAGATTTCTTTGTAATTTAAGGATCGTTAGTGGCGTATTTCTTGAATTACGATGATTTAAACTTGATCTTTATGAAAGGATTTGTTTGTGGATATTCTTGAAGTATTTGATTATCAAGAAGAGTCTAACATATTTTGATATATTTATGAATATCCCAAGAGTTTAATTATAGAATATTCAAATATTTGTTAAGGAGTCATGTTTTTTTATAACATATTTTTCTAGGACGATAAGTTTAAATAAACCGATTTTCCTAGTTAAAATAGTAAAAACAAGTTTTATAACAAATATTTATTCCTCACCCTCTTTCAAAATACCCAATCCTTCCTAGCCCCACCTCAATAGGACGGTTTGTCTACATTTTATATTTTCTGCTTACTTTATCATATTATTAAAAAACACTTCTAAAGTGCTAACAAATTGCTCTTAGATGGCATTTTTCTCATCATTGGACCAAATTGGTGGGTTTGCATCTAGCTCATCAATAGCTCAAGAATTCAGGGCTGGATTCTTGAAGCTTGTACTTGGGACTATTTCATTGCCTATCAACTTTCCCACCACAAACTATCATCGCGGATTCCAGGTAAATAACGTATCATATATTTAACTTATATACACTGATAATATACTAGATGTAACGAATTTTAATTACAATATGAATGTGTCGATCCAGGGGCGGAAAAACATTGTGAAACTATTGAGGAAAATAATAGAAGATAGAAGAGGTAGCAAGGAAATTCAACAAGACATGCTTGGTTTCATGATGAATGAAGAAGCAAAAAAAAGATACAAATTAAGTGATGAAGAGATAATTGATCAAATTATAACAATATTGTATTCTGGATATGAAACTGTATCCACTACTTCTATGATGGCTGTCAAGTATCTTCATGATCATCCAAAAGCTCTTGAACAACTTAGAGTAAGTATTTAATAATTAATAGATATTGCTTGATTAATTAAATTGTTTTATCAGACGCAACTCTCTACCTTACCTTTGAGGTAAATGTAAAGTCTGCGTACATTCTATCCTTTCAGACCTAACTGTGTGGGACTACACTGAGGATGTTGTTGTAATTTTGTAGAAAGAACATTTGGCAATCAGAGAAAAGAAATTGAGTCTGGAGGATCCAATTGATTACAATGATTATAAGGCTATGAGATTTACAAGGGCTGTAAGTGTTACATTTTTTCATAAGATTGTTTGTGAAATTAATGAATGTTAGCAAATTGATTCTATTTTTATTATTTTTTATTCTTTGTTTTGTGGTGCAGGTGATATATGAGACATCCAGGTTAGCAACAATTGTAAATGGTGTTCTTAGGAAAACCACACAAGATATGGAATTGAATGGTAATACAAATTTAAATGATGCTATTGATATTTTATTTTTTTACTTTGGTAGATTATTTAAATCATTGTGATATATGTTATCTTGTTAATTGCTTTAATGATGGGTATCAGTGTTCTGGTGAATTACTAAGACTTCATGACTTTTGTTGTATATACCAACAAATTAGCGGATATGAAAATGTTGAGATGAATGTATTGACTTACTAAGAGACATAGGATCATGAACAAATAAATCCGAGACAAGACGGGAGTATCCCAAGTGGTGAATAAAATGAGTGAGGTGAGATTGAGATGATGGACAAGATGGAGAGGAGATGCACAGATATGCCCTAGTACTGAGGAGGTGCGAGAGTTTGGTTATGATGGATTTTAGAAAAGGTAGAGGTAGATTGAATTGAAGAAGTACTAAAGAGAGTTGATTAGACAAGACATCATGTAATCCCTACAACTTGATTACTGAGGACATGACTCTCGATAAAGGAGGAGGATATGGGGGCTGCGGTTTAGGATATTAGAATGTTAGCGTTGTTTAGTTTCCCTTATCAGTAGTATTATTAGTAACTCTCCTGCTATAATATACTTTGATTTTACTATTACCTGTTATTTTCTTTGCTTTGTTTATCATAGTACTATCTATGGTTGTTTTTTCTCTATTATTTTCTAGGTATATATTTTGCTTGAGCCGAGAATCTCTTACCAGTAGTATTATTAGTATTATCTATGGTTGCTCTTCCTCTATTGGTTATGATGGATTTTAGAAAAGGTAGAGGTAGATCGAAGAAGTACCAAAGAGAGGTGATTAGACAAGAAATGTCATCCTTACTACTTACCAAGTACATGACTCTTTATATAGGAGGATATAGGGGTTTAGGTTTAGGGTATTAGAATGTTAGCATTGTTTAGTTTCCCTTATCAGTAGTATTATTAGTAATTCTCCTACTTCCTACTATCGTATTCTTCGATTTTATTATTACCTATTATTTTCTTTGCTTCGTTTATCATAGTACTATCTATGGTTTCTCTTTCTCTATTATTTTCTATATATATTTCACTTGAGCTGAGAGTCTATTACCTTTCATGTACTATGTTTTTCCTTGTTTTATAGGATACATGATTCCCAAAGGATGGAGGATATATGTGTATACAAGAGAGCTTAATTATGATCCACAGATTTATCCTGACCCGTATACCTTTAACCCATGGAGATGGCTGGTTAGTAATACTCTCTCTTTCTGTCTCATTTTACCTGGCACCATTTAACATCTGAATAAATATTGGACATTTACGATATGTAGGAAAATAACTTGGAGTACCAAAGTTCTTTCTTGATGTTTGGAGGAGGTACAAGGCTTTGTCCTGGAAAGGAACTAGGTCTGGCAGAAATTTCTACATTTCTCCATTACTTCGTAACAAGATACAGGTAATATACAATATATATACATGTTTCACAACTATATTATAAAAAAAAAAGAATTGAATTTCTTGTTTGAATTATAACATTATTAATGTTATGGTGCACAGATGGGAAGAGGTTGGAGGAAATAAACTGATGAAATTTCCAAGAGTTGAAGCACCAAATGGCCTATGGATTAAGGTTTCAACTTACTAGTAACTTTCAAATTATCCAAACTCATGTGTTCCCTGCAGACTTCTTTTTATGTCTTTGTGACGTAGAATACACCAAACTCATGTTTGAGATATGGTGTCTATATACTTTTATACAATTATTATTATATATTACATAGACGTTATATATACACCCTTATACGTTATTATGTGCTACATATATATTGTATGTACTGTGTATGTGGGGTGCACGTGCAACCATTAACTTCGGGAAAAATCATATATATAATTTTGAGAAATCGATAGAAACCGAAATATAGTTAACAGTGCCACTTATGAAAATCATGAAAGGTGCTTTGGATTGCTTGTACACACTAATACATCCACCCATGTGACCTAGGTTCCCTATTCTAGCTACAACCTTTTTTTAGCTTAATATTGATGAATTTAGAGTTTTCAAATTTTGAGTTCATCTCTGTATAAAAATATTGTAATTTGTCTTTTAGGTCGTTATACACAATGATACTTGTGGATATATTTATGATTCAAGCTTCAATTATATACTCCTAGAAAAAGAGAATTTTAATGAAATTTTCATCTTCAATAATTTCACACCTAGAAAAAAAACTTTACTTTCTTCATTTCAAGGTTCAATTCGTATTCCAAAAAGGAAATATTGAAATGACCCTTATATATGACTCACTTTTCTTGATCTTCATTTTCACATTAAGAATGCGAAAATCTTTATCGGTATTAGTTAATTGCTATTGAATTCAATATCGCTATAGGTTTTATGAATATTTACAAAGAGTGCTAAATGCCATTAAAATATTATATTTAGTGTAATTATATTATTACTATGATTAATTAATTGTTGCTAAAGATAATTTTTGTTGTAAGTTAAACTCCATAGTCTCCATTGATGCCATTTGATTATATACAAAATGTATACAGTGTGTTTGGTTAAAAATAAATTTCAAAATTTTAGAAAAGTTATTTTTTGGAAAAATAAAAATATTTTCTAACTCTTCAAAATCTTAAACATCATTGTATGTGGCCATAAATATCAATCTAACTTCAACTTCACTAAAAGTCTCCAACGTTTTGCCAGTCAACTCATTTGCATGCAAAAAGTTCACAATTTGTTTATTTTTATACTCTTTTCCATTTGCTTTAATTTACGCATCACATGGTTTTAAAGCGTTATTTAAACATTACGTATTGCACATCAAATCTCGAGCCAAAAGCTCTACCTGATGGACTATTTTTTAGGATCAAAATGCTTTGAGTTGAATTAAAACTTGCCTAAGAGTTATTTTGATTGAAATGAATCACATTAAAAGATGAATTATAACTCAATTCCTTCAATTCTTACAAAATTTTAAATCCTTTATTTGTTATTTCATGTTATAATATTTGTTATTTCCATGAGTCAATTTCAACTACGTATCAATCCAATTTTTAAGTAGGTTAAAAGGGTCATTTTTATGATTAATTAAGAAAAAATCGTATTCGACAAATATAACATAAGAATACATCGTAGGATTTATGTTTTTCAATTTAAATTATAGGAGTTACTCGGATGATAAATATTACTCACCTTTTAACTCTAAAATTGTGAATTTGAATACCAAAAGAGCAAAAATGATGGAAACTGTTGGGATTTAAAAAAAATAAAAATCATGGAAAGTACCATTTGCATTTTGCACTTTGGTCAGTAAAATTTAAATGTTGTCTAACTTAAATATTATATAAGTAAAACTGTGCTTATACTTCACGTACATTGCACTTTAAATGTGGAGCCAAATTTCTGACTTAATTATATGTCGGTGCAACGTAACTATATATAAACTATAGTAGTACTTCCCATTTTTATAACACAATTTTTATCCTTCTTTTCTAAAAATTGTTTGTGTTAATTAATATCGATTTTTTTTGTGTAAGGAGTTAGCCATGGAATGTTATAAGGCCTTTGGCTTAGTATGTTTAGTTTCATAAGTTTTCTTTCTAAATTTTATATTCAATCAAACAATGTCATTTATAATTAACAGAATAAAAAATTCAACCACAAATAGATAAAGAACGGTTTAGATCTTATGCAATGTATAGCTTAATCAAATTATGATCGCAATTAATAGACAAAAAAACAAAGAATTATAAGTTTCTAATTACCGATATAGGATGAAAATAATAATAAGAATCTCCCAATTTTGAATTTAAAACTTCTAATTCCAACTTGTTATAACATGTTACTAGCTATCTCATTTTCTAGTTTATTAACTCCTGAAATATTTATAATAAAAAATAATATAATTAAACAATATATATAACTTTTTAAGTAACGTAAAAAGATATAAAGTTACAATTTTTTAGTACTAGAAATTATTATTTTTAGCTAACCTTCCACCAACGCAAATATCGCAAACTTGTCTCGTTTGAATAAGTCCCCTTCCATCTCCCTCCAATTCCTCCGCTCATTCCACTATCTTTACTTTAGCCTTCTTATAAATATAACATCTCTTTTTCTCAATCTCTTTCATATATTATTTCTTTCCCCTCTTTCTTTCTCTAACCAAAAATAAATTAAAAAAATTTAGCTAGCACAATGGCTTCTGCTGCTTTGAAAGATGAATTAGATATTGTGATACCAACAATTAGAAACTTGGATTTTTTGGAAATGTGGAGACCTTTTTTTGAACAATACCATCTCATCATTGTTCAAGATGGTGATCCTTCAAAGACCATTATGGTCCCTGATGGTTTTGATTATGAACTTTACAATCGCAATGATATTAACAAGATCTTGGGTCCTAGATCCTCTTGCATTTCCTTTAAGGACTCGGCTTGTCGTTGCTTTGGTTACATGGTTTCTAAGAAGAAGTATATTTACACCATTGATGATGATTGCTTTGTAAGTGATTTTTCCCACCTCTTTGAAGTAAATCTTTTGTGAGTTTAATTTATATTTACACTATCAGATCACCTAAAAGATAATTATAACCTTTGAGAAAAGACTATGATATTATATGAGTGTGTATTTATAAATTAGGTCAAAGTTCCATATGCTTGAATATGCACATAAGATTTTGTGCATATTGTGTCGATCTATATATCATAACCCAAATTGTGTAAAGATATGATACATGGGTCTAACTCAACCCCAAAAGTGAGCTCATGAAAGAAGGATTACCAAGTCCATATAAGGAGACTACCGGCCTATTCCCAACCAATGTGAGACTTTTACCCACTCTAGCACCCCCTTCATGCCCAGACCTGACTAGAGTGTGGTTTGGGAGCTCAAACGGTGATGGACCTGGCATTGATACCCTATAAATATATGATTCCTGGGCCTAACTCAATCCCAAAAGTTAGCTCATGAGGGAAAGATTGCTCAAGTCCATAAGGAAACACCAGTTCATTCCCTAACCAATGTGAGACTTTTACCCACTCTAACCAAGTTGTCTAAGTTCTATTAGGACAAAAATTGAAGATGTTACTAAGTCTTTACTTCATGGCTCAAATTGACGATTAGTTTACACTATTTTAAAGCAATACATTTAAATTATATAAATGTATAAGTTTCTTTAAAAATAGTATATGATATATACTTTGAACGAAGCAGTGTCGCATTACACATGTCTCCATTACTTATAGATTATGTGAGTTCAAGTAATTAAACTTATTACTCTTCCTTTTGTCTCCACATCACTTATCGAGTTATGTGAAAGTTCAATTAAAATTATTACTTTTAGCTCAAAATATTCTAACAAATGAAAAAAAAAGTGTATACATATTATAAGATTACACTTATTTTGAATAACACTAATACTACTATTCATATGATGATTAGATATATTAATCCAATAATTTGTTTTAGGTTGCAAAGGACCCAAGTGGGAAAGACATCAATGCATTGGAGCAACACATAAAGAACCTTTTATGTCCATCTACTCCCAATTTCTTCAACACTCTTTACGATCCATTTAGGGAAGGCGCTGATTATGTGCGTGGATACCCTTTCAGCCTCCGAGAGGGCGTCCCAACCGCGGTCTCCCATGGCCTCTGGCTCAACATCCCTGATTATGATGCACCTACACAACTTGTCAAGCCTCTCGAGAGGAATACCAGGTCCTTTTCTTTTACATTATTAGTGCAATTTAACTTATAATAACGACTTCATTGACGCCAAAATATAGAGAGGTTTGACTGTACTACTATTTTTCCTAGATTATCAATTAATGTTTATTATAAGAAAATTTATTAGTAATTATTTGTAAAATTGTAACAGGTACGTTGATATGGTGTTGACAATCCCAAAGGGTACCCTATTCCCAATGTGTGGTATGAATCTGGCATTTGACCGTGAGCTTATAGGCCCAGCAATGTACTTTGGACTCATGGGAGATGGACAGCCCATTGGACGTTACGATGATATGTGGGCTGGTTGGTGCTGCAAGGTCCGTTATTTACTTTTGTGATCTTAAATATTTTTAGTCAAACGGTTAAATCACTCGCCTAGTCATAACCGTATGTAGCTAGTGGCACAGCTATATGGTTGTCAGGGTGTTCAATTGGACACCGTTCATCGAAAAAAAATACCGTAGATACAAGTAAAATGATACATGAAATGATTAAATAACATATTTTAGACACCCTTAACACAACAAGTTGTTATAGCCTAGTGGTTTCAGACCCTTGGAATGAGGTGGTGCTCGCGTGTGCATAAAAAAATTCTACTTTTCTGGACACCCTTTATGAAAAACCTAGCTCCGCCACTGTTAATGTAGCTATCATTGGTGTATATATATGGAGGGTATAATCATGTATAATATATACATATTGATTGTACACATATTACACTGGTTAAAATTTGTAAAATATAAAGATCAAGATTATTTTCCATTGTGTGCTTTGTTGGGGTACTGCTATGTTGTGGTGAAAATATATTTTAGTTTTTCAATTCTTTTACTTAGAAGGTACAGTAATTTAAGTTTCATTTATATACATTATACTAGTATATACAAATTTAACATCATAATATATTTTGATATGTTGTAGGAGGTAACCTAGCCTATTTTCTATTTCACTTTTTATGAAGCGTTTCATATAATTATTATTAACTAGGTGTACGCGAAAGGTAAACTCTTAAGTGATTTAATTAAACAATTTTTCAGGTAATTTGTGATCACTTGGGATTGGGAATCAAGACTGGATTACCCTACATATATCACAGCAAGGCTAGCAATCCATTTGTGAATTTGAAGAAAGAGTACCTTGGCATTTTCTGGCAAGAAGAAATTATTCCTTTCTTCCAGTCACATAATTTCTCCAAAGATTGTACAACTGTGCAAAAATGCTACGTGGAACTGTCGAAGCAGGTCAAAGAAAAACTCGGAAAAGTTGACCCTTATTTTCTGAAGCTTGCAGATGCGATGGTTACATGGATTGAAGCTTGGGATATGCTCAACCCCCCTAATAAAGATTCTGCTAATGCCTCTTCAAAATGAAATTATCAATTTACGATTAAAAGAGACTAGTAACTAAATCACGTGTTATAATTAAATAATAGACATGTTTGAATTGTCTTCTCGTGAGCGTAATGGTATAAGTTTGTCTGTCTGGCTTTGTACTTTGTAGTATTAAGAGATTTTTTTTGAGTTTAATACTTTATTTGTTTTGTCATATGTATCCTTTGTCATGTTTTACAATTGTGGTGGTCTAGGTTTAGAGATATTTCGACTTGATATGTTGATAATTTCAGTGGATGTAATCCTGTTTTATTATGTTCTTGTAAAATGAAATGAGTCATAATGTAAGTTTTCTACTCTTGTTTTGCACTTATATTTGCTATTGGTGCATTTCCCATGTGTCTTTGAGGTCAAGATTATTCTGTTTTATAATATATGGTGATAATTATAGTCAAGATCACAAACTTTGGTGATACTTATACAAAGTTGAGTAACTTTTTCATTACAAAAAATATTTTAGTAATTTTCGTAATACTTAATTAAAGTTAAGTGATATTCACAATAAAAATAGTTTAATGATTTTAGTTGCAACAAAACAAGAAAGAAGATAAACGACTATTTATGGAATCAGCCCCAATTTTTACCAAACTTAAGTGCTAGATTATTTCATCCAAAATAAAGTGTCATAAGTTGAAAACTAGACTTCTAAGAGTTTCGAGCGCGCTTTAGAACTCCCAATATGTTTAAAATACCAATTGAATACCGTTTAAAATTTTAAATTGCTGAACAACATTATTTATACTAGCGCACCAACAATTTTAATTTCCCTAAAAAGGTCGTAACTTCCTCATACGACAGTGAAATGACCCGATTATTTTTCCTAAATATCTTAAATAATGATACGGACTTGCTTGAGATGTCCTCGTATGAAAGTTTTGAATGCGTCATTGAATCCAGAATGTCGAATTCGTTTGGGTTGCATATCTTCTTATTTTTGTTTCTACATTAATTCGGCCTCCATTGCCGCTGCATAAAATATCCTTTGCAATAATGTATATGGCCTATAAAAAGTAAAATCGAAAAAAATTACTTTGTTTGATTGTTTCTTGACAATTTGTCTTTCATTTTTTTCTGTTTTAATTTCCATCTTTTGGCCTATAAAAAGTAAAGTTGTATATAATAAATCTCTTATAGTCGGGCCTTTTTTTGAATCATGCGTATAACGAAAGCTTTAGTGTACAAGACTGTCTTTTTTTTAGTCGCACTCAAAGCTTGCACCAAACTCAAATGAATTTGCTATAGTTAAATTATCAACTGATATGAGATTAAAATATTATTTAACTATTGATTACGTACTAAAATTATATATATTTAACAGACAGGCGTAATTCATCATTTATTGATTTATCACATAAAATTATATATTTAAAAGACAAGCGTGATTCATTATTTATTAATTTATCATAAATATTGAGTGTGAGTAAATTTTCGTCATAATCAATTCAATTTGGCATACATTTTAATCACCCAATATGTACAAGAGTTTCATGATTAACCTGGATTATTCTTCCCTTTTTAATTTACTCCATATAATTCTTAAAGTTGCTCCTGATATGGATAGGTGTATATATAGATGTTGTTCTTTTCTTAATAGTTTTTTTTCCTTTTCTTAAGAATCTGAGCTAAAGCTACTATAATAAATGTGACAAATAGTTGAGAGAATCTAACGAAGTTTCCATATATATATATATACACACCAACAATATATTTAGAAAATAATTGATAGCTATGTTTCTCTCTCTTACTAACAGGGTGATGCCACTAGCCAGAGTCCAGAAGGAAACATAATTTGGTTACTAAAATTAGAATAGCCATAAAAACATATGTCAATTGATTTTTTAAAAAGAAAATATCCATTTTATCTTTAAATCATTAACCTTTATTTTTTTTTTACTTCTTTAAGATTATGATACTTTTTTCTAAAAGTATCTATATAACAAGTTTACCTATAAAAACTAAACATTATTTTTAAGATGAAAAAAGGTGAGAATTACTAATTGAGTTTACAAGTTAATACTTCATCAATTACATATTAATTAAATTTGTGAGGCAATACACACTTATTAAGAAAAATATTTAAGGATAGTATAATTTAAATCATTTTTTCCACTATTGCCCTTTGTCTAATCATAAATATAACTTTGCGAGTAGTTCAATTTATCTCCTAGAAAATATCAAAGTTCATTAAAGGAAAGAACAAATATGGAAAAAAAATTCAAACATCCATCTTGAACTTTGAACAATTCAATAAAAAAAAATTAAAAAAAGGATAAATTTTAGGAATCACAAACTTTTAATATGAAATTACAATCTATCTCTCTTTAGTTTGTAATTACATTAATCCCTTAAAAAGTAACACAAATCGGATGCATAATATGTAGCTCGATACATTAAAAACTAGCTCGGATACATTATAAAATAAACCGGATACATAATATGTAGCTCGGATACATTAAAGAAATAAGAGATTTTAGAGGTTTTTAGAAATAGAAGGGGATATTGAAAATAAGGAAAACATAAGAGTGTATTTCAGTAATTTTTCCAAAAAAAAACTCAAAAATTCAGTTAATATAAAATAGAGGCCAAGGAGTAATATTTTTTTTATAAAAATGACATAGCAGAATAAGATAATTTAATTTTATTAATAATAATCAAAACTTTAATATCTTCTTAAAAATATATATATATTCAAGAATGCTATTTATCTCCCTACAAACAACTCTTATTTGACCCTCCCAATATTTGGTTACCCCCATTTGAAAAATTAGTTATCAAGTTTTAAATTTGAAATTTTCAAAATTTTAAATTTGAAAACATAGATTCTTGATTAATGATTCTTTAATTATTTTCTATTTATAATCTCATGTCATTGAGCAACAAAATTAATTTTTTTACCATTTTCATACGATATCCAAAATTTTCAAAATTTATTAATTTTCTATATATTATACTAATCTGATTTGGAAATTCATTTTGGTAAGGTCATTATGAAATCAAACTATTTAAAGGGGTTCTCTCCTCTTGTGATAATTGAATCATATAGCTAAACATAAAAATAAAACTTTTTTATTCTTAATTTTCTCTCTAGTTTCAAATGGCTTCTCCAAGCAAGGGTTCTAGTTCAAAACAAGACTCTGACGAGTGAGTGTTTTTTTTTTTTTTTGAATTTTTGTCTTATTTTCAAGAATATAAATTGTATTTTTTTTCATTATATTGTTAGGGTATATAAATTAAACTCTCATTTATTTTATATTCTTCATGATTTTTTTTATGTTGCTTGCCCTATATTTAGAGAATTCAAGGAAGAAAACGAGGCACTGATCAAGTGAGTTTCTTTTAATTTTTCCATTGTTTAAATAAAAATATTTTTACTAACAAGTCAACTCACATGCGTGTTGTAATATATAATTTATCTTATTTTCACGATTATAAGTCACATTTTTTTATGAATGGTTAATTAAACTCTTTCTAGATGTATCAAACATTTTATTTATGTAACATTCTTCATAAATTTTTCTTATGTTTCTAATAATTTTTAGAAGAATCAAGAAACTAGAAATCATGGCACTTATGGATCAATACACATTGCTTTGCTTCCAACACATGAAGTTGATTGCAAGGACAAGTTACCCAACTTGCTTAACTTTTGCTGAAGACCAAACAACTAAGCAAATTGAGCAGCTAAAAATAGAGGTTAATTTTTATTTCATTATACATATTAAAGTTTAATTAATTCTTTACTTTGATAGGTGATATAATAAATTTATTGATAAACATTAATAGATAATTTGATAAAAAGGGTAAGCAACATCTTATCACATGTTAAAATTTGTTGATAATTTAGAAACATGTTATTTACATTGTCAGTGTATATAATGTAAATCATATAGATATTATTAACGTGCTTTATTCATTTCTTTTCATTTTTTCAGAGCGAGAAGCTTCTTAGTTCCATCAACTATGCGAAACAAATGCTTGAGGAAGCGTAGAGATAAATGTAATGATACAACTTTGTTAAAGTTAAAATAAAATAGTTATAACTCTCCGTCGTTTATTTTTACTTGTCATATTTTGTTTTTCAAGAGTCAATATAATTTGAACCTCGAAAATAATTGTGACAAATAAAAGAAATGGGAGAGTAATTATGTTGAAATTCTAGTGATATTTCAATGCTTGTTTTCATATTTAATTGCTATTACATTTCTCATACTTGGCATTTGTTGATATTTATGATGATATTTTCATGAGAAATTAAATAAACTAACAGAGATAAAAATATATTTACTAATTACTATTAAACTAAATCGATTAATTACAAGTAAAATATTTGTCATCAATCATCACGTCCAATGTACAAACTATTTTTCATTCTTAGTTCTACCCACCTTGAAAAATTCGATAAAATATAAGTATTTACACAAAACAACGAACTCAATATTTTTGATAAATTTTATGTTAAAATTGGCAAAAAAGATTCAATATTCAATATGTTGTTTTTTTTGTTTCAACTTATGTGGCGCAATAGTTTTTGGAGAATTAACTAATTTTTTAATAATTTTTTTAGATATTTAAAGTTGTTAATCAATGCGATTTAATATTTTCTATGTAATATTCAATAATACTCTAGATTTTTAATTTATTTGACACTCTAGATTTTTCTATGTCTTTTAATTTTTTTAATTATTTATTATTGTGATTTATCATATTTTTATGTCATTTTCATTTGTTTCAATTTATGTGGCACGTATAAAATTTTGAGAGTTAATCAAATTTTTATGTTTGTTAATATTTGTAGCTGTTAATTATTGTGATTTATAGTACCTTTTACGTAAATTTTAATAATATATGTTACTTTCTTTGCCCCGATTTATATGACACTGCTGGAATTTTGAGAACCATCTAAAATTTTATATGTTTTTTAAAAAATTAAGTTGTTAATTATGTGTAGTACATTTTATAACATAATCCAAAAAATACATATTTTTAGTTACACACTATTTTTTTAAAAATAATTCAAAACTGTCCTCTGATAAAAGAAAGCATGTCAACGAAGAGATGTCTACTTCCAGCAGCTGAAGCAGGCATGTTAACCGTAAGTAGATCAATGTAGCCGCTTATTAATAAGATAAAAATGCTCGCTGATAAAAACAGGCATGTCAACGAAAAGTTGTCTGCTTCAGCTATCTGCTTTGAGCTACTGAAGCAGGCATGTTGATCCAAAGCAGGTCAATGTAGGAGTCTATTTTAATAAGTGAAAAGAAAAGAAATGTGAGCATTAATAAAACAAAATGAATATATTAAAATAGTAATTGGTGTGTTGTTCTTTTTCTTATAACTCAAGATTATTATTTTACCATCACTTTAACTTACTTAGATCGGA